>JALNQF010000076.1:0-188770 GCA_028456385.1 Ophiosphaerella korrae | reverse complement strand
ACCTAGTACTTACTTAAATAGCTTTATCTACTATTTACTCTTTTTAGTTAATTATTAAAACTACTTTATTAAGTTATTTTATATAAAGTCTACTTTATAATTTTTTTTATAAAATATTACTACTTTCTTTATATAAGTATTTTTTTTACTATAACTATATATTTCTTTACTTATTTTTAGAATATTATAAACTTTATTACTTTAAGATTATATATTTTTTAGTTATTATATACTTTTTTAATACTTATAACTAGTAAGTATTTTTAAATAAATTACTATTATATAATAAATTCTTTTATACTTTTTATACTATAGCTATTATAGCTATATATATTTAGTAAAGTATATTTTATACTTTTTATATAGTACTAGGCTATAAGTTTAGAATATTTTTATATAGGCTACTTAATATAAAATTAATACCTTATTATTTATAGCTACTTACTACCTAAAATTATATAGAAACTTAGCTTTTTTTTTATATATTTAAAGATAATTAAATTAGTATTTAGTCTACTAGCCTTAGATATACTTATAAGCTTAAATTCTTTTTAGTATATTTATAATAAGTTTATATATAAGTATACCTAGTATATACTACTAGTACTTTTTTAATATACTATAAAAGCTTTCTTACTTTTTTTTAGCTTATAAAAAGTTATTATATTATAGATAGTACTTATATATTATCTTTTTAAAATACTACTAAAAGTACTTAATAGAGTTAAAGTTAAGTAAGTAAAGTAACTAAGCTATAAGTATAATATAGTATTAAGCTATCTATTTTATTATTATTATAAAAGTATATATATACGTATTATTTTATATAAAAAGCTAAAACTACTACTAGTTAAGTAGTAAGCTTTTATAAAAAACTTTATTATAACTTTAGCTAAAGTAGCTATATTATTATATATTCTTATTTCTCTTTATAATAATAAGTAAACTATAGCATAGTTTACTTTATTTATCTAGCTATATATATACTTATACTATCTATACTAAGTACTTATAGCTCTTAAGTTTAGTAATTATTTCTAGCTTCTATTTCTTTTATATAAACTAAAAGTACTACTTATAGTTATAACTAGAGCCTTTTTAAAAAGAGTACTTATCTAAAAATTTAAGTATATATAAGTACTACTAAAAGTAATAGTACTATTAGTAGAACTACTAGCGTTCCTAAGTATAAATAGGCTTTAGTTTTAGTTACTTTTTATAGTAGTAATTAGTAAAGCTAATACTTTTAAAGTATTTATATAATATTATATAACTAAGTAGCTTTAAAAGTATTTTATCTATATTTATAAATACTTTAGCTTTAGTAAGCTTTAAGTACTTTAGCTTTAGCTATATATAAGCTTTATAATAGATAAGCTTTTTCTAATATAGTAATAGTATAAGTAAATAGCTACTATAAAGTTTATTTTTTATACTATTTATTTTATACTATTTTTTTATAATCTTACTTATAGCTAACTATATATACTTAAAAGATTTTATAGCTTTACTTTATACTATACCTACTAATACTATCCTAATAATATAGTTATATATTTCCTAATAAATATTTAGCTTTCTATAAGTATTTCTATATACCTTTTATTTAAACTAGTATTATATAGCTATATTTATAGTAAGTTAAAGTTAAAATTACTTTTAGAGTTATATTATAGAGTAAGCTTAGTATTCTAAACTTTTAAAATATAACTATACTAACTTATTTCTTATTTTCTTATAGTTTTTTAGAAAAGACTATAGTAATTTTTTTATCTCTTACTAGTTTTTTAGTAGTAATTAATAAAGTCTAGAGTTTTTTTCTTTCTAAGTTTTTTATTAGTAAGTTTATTATATATAATATTTCTTTAAGCTAAGCTTATATTCTTTTTTTTATTACTACTACTTTTTCTTTTTATAAAAACTATTTTACTTTTTATTTACTTAAAAAATATATATAGTAGTTATTTTTATAATAAAAAGTTTAATAGAGTATTATATATTATAGCTTTTTACTTACTACTACTTTTTTTTAAAGCTTAGCTTATACTTTTAGTACTTTATTTATATTTTTAGTTACTTTTAACTAAGTTTTTTTTTTTTAAGTTTTTACTTCTATAGTCTTTTATAAAGTATCTTAGTTATTTATATTTATAATATACTATATCTTTTTTTTTTAACTAATAATCTTTTATATAGTAACTATTCTTACAATAGTTAAAGTATATAAAGTTTTTTACTTATTTTTTTTTTATTTTTTTATTTATTTTTTTTTTTTTTATATTAAAGATTATAAAATCTTTACTATTATAGTTACTAGGCTATCTTCTTTACTTATTTATCTTCTATTCTTTAAAATTATTATTTACTTATATTACTTATCTCTTTAAAGCTTTTAGTATTCTTAGTTTCTTTATTTAAATTAATTTATTCTAAATATTTAACTTTAGTTTTTATTTAAATTTTAATATTAAAGATAGTTTATTTTATTCTATATTTTATAATAGTTATTTAAACTATAATATATATTTTAAGATATTTTTATATTATCTAAGCTTTTTTAGCTTATTTTAGCTTATTAAGTAATATCTATATTTCTAAATACTACTTTTATTTACTATATTAAGTATTTATAACTTTTAAAGATAGCTATTAATTTATCTTTTTTTATTTCTAAAGTATATTATATATTATTTATTTAATATAGTTTAAACTATCTTCTTATATTTTTTTAAAGTATAGTTTAATATATACTACTTTTTTTTTCTTTTATATTAAAATAAGTTACTTATATATCTATCTAAAGTTATACTACTACTAAGAAAAGTTTTAGTTTCTTTTTTATTCTATTAAATTTTTTAAGTATAAGTATTTTAAGTAGCTTTTTTATTATACTTAGTTTTAGTTTCTAAGTATTTTATTCTATTTAGTTTTATATTACTATAATAGCTTTAATTTAAGCTTTATTTTACTTAATATATTTTTATAGTTTTTTATTCTATATAGTTAAAGTATTAATTAATAGTTATATACTTTGTTTATTAGTAATTAATTTATTTAAGTTTAACTTAACTACTTTTTAGTTAGTTATATCTAACTTATAACTACTTTAGAGTACTTTACTCTATTTAGTATATAATCCTTTTACTATTATATTAGCTTAGACTATATACTACTTATACTTTACTTCTTTTAATAACTAAATTAGTAAAGTATTATAAAGTCTTTTATTATTAATAATAAATAACTTTAAAAAGAGTATAGTAGCTTAAAAGTTAATAATAAAGAGTTATATAGTAATTAAGTAATAAGCTATAAATAATAGAATAATTCCTATAATATTAATATATTATTATTTATAATTAGTAATTAAATTACTAATACTATTCTAATATATATATTATTACTAACTATATACTTATATTTTATATATAATCTAAAGTATAAATATTATACTATAGGCTATAGTAAGCTATAGCTACGTAAAGTATAAGTAAGAGTAAAGGCTCTTAAGTAATATATACTATTCTACTCCTATATTTAATATTATTAAATACTTAGTTACCTTTTTAAGTTTATTTAGCGTAGTAGAGTAGAGCTACTATATAATATAGTATTTAATAACAACTACGCTACGTATAGAGTAAGTTAAGCTAAGTACGTTAGTTTAACTCTACTAATAGCTAGTTAGCCTAGCTAGCTAGTAGAGACTAGGCTAAGATAGAGTACCTCTAAGCTACTAAGAATATACGCTAAAACTATTATAAGCTACTAGAAAGTCTAGTATTACTACTTATTATAGTCTAGCGCTTAAGGATATATACTATAAAGAAAAAAGATATTATTATACTATAAGCTATAGTAGGCTATAGCTATATAAAGCGTAAGTAAAGGTAAAGGCCTTTAGGTAATATATACTATTCTACTCCTATATTTAACGTTATTAAATACTTAGTTACCTTTTTAGGTTTATTTAGTATAGTAGAGTAAATCTACTATATAATAATAAATCTATAAATTACTTTAATTTATTACTTTATTATATAAATCTATAGATTACTTTTAATTTATTACTTATAACTATAAATTACTTATATTATATATTTTAATTATAAGTTATTTCTTAATCTAAGTACTTACTTTACTTATTTTATACTTTTTTAGTACTTAAGTTAAAACTAATTAGTTTTATCTTAAATTCTTTTATTATATCTATAATATATAAAGTAAGAAAAATAAAAGTAACTTCTTTATAATTTTATAGTTACTTTATATTTAAAACTATTAGTATAAAAACTAGTAAAATTATACTATAAACTTTTACTAGAACTACTAAATAGTAAACCTAAGTATTATAGCTATAATAAGGGAGAACTAATTTAAACTAATAAGCCCTACTATAAACAATAACAATATATATAACTCCTAGAGAAATAAACTAGATTAGGAGACTAACTATAATAGAGATATATAATAGATTTATAATTCGCGATCTTAGTAAATATAAAGTATAAAGCTAAGCACGTAATAGATTTATAATTTATAATCTTAGTAAACACAAAGTATAAAGCTAGCTAAGAAATATAGGTATATAGTTAGTAGGATATATATTATTAAGATAGTATTAGTAATTTAATCCTTTAACTATAGAACGCTAGTATAAGATAGTTATAGAATATCTTTTACTATTTATAGTTATTATAGATCCTAATACAAGCTTTTATTATTAACTCCTAATCTACTAACTTCTAATATAGGTACCTATAGTCGATAACAAGTAGCCTATTACACCTTACTAATTTAGTTATTACAAGAAGTAAAGCGTAAGTAGCGTATAGTCTAGCTAATATAATAGTAGAAAGTTTAACTAAATAATTAAGTAAAGCCCTTAAGAGTAGTTATAAGTCTAATAGTACTGTATAAAAAACAATTAAAGACTAAATTAATAATCTAATTTTAGATAAAAAAGATATAAAGATAGTAATTAATACTTTAGAAACGTAGAATAAGAAACTATAAGATTACGTAAAGTAGAATAAAGTATAGATTAAAGCTATTATTAAAGGATAGAACTAGATAGAACTAATTACGTAACGTTTAGTAATAAGTATAACAAAGAAACTACTAAAGATACTTATCTTTAAGAAGTTTAATAAAATAAGAGAAAAACTAAGACTCTTTATAGCTTTAGTATAACTCTAGATAGATATACAAGTACTATACTTTAATATAGAAGAAAAGAAGGTAATATATATTAGGTTATACCTTAAAGAAGACGTAATAAGATAGTACAAACCTTACTAAATAGATTATACGATATACTCTCTAATAACCTAGAAAGATAAAACTAGAGCTATTTTTAGAAGCTATAAATACTTTACTAAATAAATAAGAGTAGCGTTTAGAGATATAGACGTTACCTAATAAGCTAAAGAGTAATTAGAGAAGCTTATATAGAACTAAAGTATTCTAAAGTATATATTATAGTTTAAATAACTATTACAAAATATAGAATAGAATAAGTTATCTTTAATATTATAATTTAAGTAAGGACTAAATTTAAAAATTTAATACAAGATAATATATATAGAAAAACTAAGGATACTAGAAGCTTTAAAGTAATAAGTAATATAAATTAATAATAATCTTTAAGAATAGAAGAAAAATAAATATAGAGGTTATACCTAGAACTATAACAAGAGAGACCTTATAGTCCTTAACGCTAATAAAGATAAAAAGAAGAAAAAGAATAAAGACTTTACGTATTTTAACTATAGTAAACTAGGCTACTACGTAAAGAACTACTAATTATAAAAGAAGAAGGATATAGTATATTATAAATATAGAAAACTAAGATACTTTATAAAAAACTATAGAAGTAAAGATCTTAAAAAAGAAATATAGTTAAAAATAACTAAGAAGAAGAAAGAAGTACTATAAGTATAGGCTAAACCTTAAGAGAAGGTAGCTAGAAGTAAAGAAATATAATACGTAATACTCTACTAGACCTTTTATTATAATAATAACTACTATATATATCTTTTTAGTAAGTAGAGAGTAGTATAGTTCTTATAAAAATAGAGATATAGAGTAGCTATAATAAAAGAAAGAATAAAAGCTTAGCTAGAAGAGATAGCCTAAGTAATAGACTTACTAATAGAAGATTTAAAAGGGGAAGAGCCCTTAGTACTATTAATCTAGGCTAAAGGACTAGTACTAGATAAAGAGACTACTATAACTACTTCTAAAAGACTATAAGGAAGTAAGAGATAAGTTAGTATAAAAAGTATAAAGTATACCTAGTTAATAATATATAGCTATAATAGCTATATAACTATAGATATAAAGGAATAAAATAAAGAATAGAAGTTTATTTAGATATACTTAATAGTTATAAGTATAGAGGAAGTATATAAAGACTAGAAAGAACGTAATCCTAAAGAAATAAAGTTTATACTATTTTAAGAATAAATAAAGTAATATATAGTTATAGTAAAAAAGATACTTATACTAAGAGAGTAGTAATACTTTATAAGAAAGACATAATAAATTAACAAAGCCTATATACTAAGAATACTAGTAGTATACTATATTCTAATAATAAATACACTTAGTAGAGACAAATACTAGGAAAAGGATAATAAAATAATAAATCTAAAATACCTAGTATACTTTAAAGTATTATAGATATTATACTTAGATAAGAATTATATTATATATAGGAACCCTAAAGTAAATAATAATATATAGCCTATAAAGAGAAGAGGCTATAACTATATAAGAGTAATTATAGTAGAAAATATCTAAGGATAGAAAGTAATTCTAGAAGATAGATACGTAGTAGTAAAGCCTAGCCTAAAATTATCTAAGAAATACGTCTAGAGAGGACTATAGTATAAATATACAAATAATAAATATCTAAAATAGGAAGAATATAAACTTAAAGTAGGGCTATAGCCTTAGAAAGATAGATAGTTTAATAAATTACTAAAGTAAAAAAAGCTAGAAGGTATAAGAGGCCTATATATTACAAAAATAGGTATATACTAAAGAAAGAAAGTATAATTAATAATTAATAGTAAAGCTATAAGAAACTTTATATTAAAGAAGTCTATAGAAATAAAAGGAATAAGTTATATAATAAAGAAGTACCTTTAATAACTAAGTATAATAAAAAGAAAACTATTCTAGGAACTTATTAGGTTTAAAATAGTTCTCTTAATACTTAAACTAAAAGAAATAACAATTAAGAATATTATTATAGATATAACAACAATTAATAACAAATAAGATATAATACTAAGTATACTATAGTTACAGATAACTAACCTATATATTAATTAGAGAATAAGAAAAATTAACTATAGTAGAATAGATATACTAAAAGCTAATATAAGTACCTACAAAGAAGAATTCTAAAAAGAATATAAGAAATAGGAAAAATAACTTATAGAGCCTAAAGATTACCTTCTAGAATATTAGCTATAGGACTTAGTAATAGAAACTAAAAAAAGAAAGAATATAAGATAGAGCCTAGTCTACTAAAAAATAGAAAAAGAGTTAAAAATTAAATAAGCGTTTATTTAAAACGTAATAAAAAAAAATAGATAAGAGAATCTAAGTTCTTAGTAGTATATAGACTTATTTTTATAGAAAAAAAAAAGATAAATAATAAAAGACTCTATATAGACTTTAGAAAAACTAATATAGTTATAAGTAAGAACTAATATCTATTACTATAGATAGACGTAATATAAGATAAACTATAAAAAGTAATAATCTTTACAAAGTTAGATATCTGGAACGCTTACTACTAAATTAGAATTAAAGAAAGTAATAAATAGAAAATAGTGTTTAGAATATAATAGAGACTATATAAATACTTAGTTATACTATTTAGCTTAATAAACGCACTAGTAGTATTCTAAGAAAAGATTAATATAGTACTAAGAAAGTACTTAGATATATTTACGTTTATATACCTAAATAATATCCTTATATTCTTAGAAATAGAAGAAGAATATATATAATACGTATATAAGGTATTAAAGAAACTAGTAGAAAATAAATTATTTCTTAAGATAAAAAAATACAAGTTCTATACAAAGAAAATAGACTTCTTTAGATTTATTATTAAACTAAGAAAAATTAAGATTAACCTAGAAAAGATTAGATTAATTAATAAATAGCTATAACTAAGAAACCTAAAAGAAGTATAATAGTTTTATAGACTAGCTAACTTCTATAGAAAGTTAATAGTAGAATAGTCTAAAGATATAGAACTAATAACAAGACTTATAAAGAAAGATACGCTATTTAAATAGATAAAAGAATGCGATAAAGTATTTAAAAAGATTAAGAAGAATATTATAGCTATAACAAGAGAAAGCTAATTAGAGCTAATTAGCCTTACTATAGATAACGACAACTTATATAACCTATAGGATAATAGACTTAGTTAGGAAGCTAACTATAATAGGGACACGTAATAAATTTATAATTCGCAATCTTAGTAAATATAAAGTATAAATCTAAGTACGTAACAAATTTATAATTTATAATCTTAGTAAATACAAAGTATAAAGCTAGCTAAGAAGTATAAGTATATAGTTAGTAGTAATATATATTATTAGGATAGTATTAGTAATTTAATCTTTTAACTATAGAACGCTAATACAAGATAGTTATAAAATATCTTCTATTATTTATAGTTATTATAGATTACTCTTAAGCTTTTACTATTACTTTATAATCTACTAACCTCTAATATAAGTACTTATAGTTAATAATAGGTAGCCTATTATACCTTACTAATTTAGTTATTATAAGAAGTAAAGCGTAAGTAGCGTATAGTCTAGCTAATACAATAGTAGAAAGTTTAACTAAAATAAGTAAAGCTCCTAAGAGTAGCTATAAGTCTAATAGTACTATATAGAAAATAATTAAGGACTAAATTAATAACTTAATTTTAGACAAAGAAGATATAAAGATAGTAATTAATACCTTAAAAATATAGAATAAAGAGCTTTAAGATTACGTAAAGTAGAATAAAGTATAGATTAAGGCTATTATTAAAAGATAGAATTAGATAGAACTAATTATATAACGCTTAGTAATAAGCGCGACAAAGAAACTACTAAAGATACTTATCTTTAAGAAGTTTAATAGAATAAAAGAGAAACTAAGACTTTTTATTACTTTAGTATAACTCTAAATAGATATATAAGTACTACACTTTAATATAAAAGAAAAGAAAGTAATATATATTAGATTATACTTTAAAGAAGACGTAGTAAAATAGTATAAGCTTTATTAGACTAACTATATAACAAATTCTCTAATAACTTAGAAAGATAAAACTAAAGCTATTTTTAGAAGTTATAAGTACTTTACTAAATAAATAAGAGTAGTATTTAAAGATATAGATGTTACCTAATAAGTAGAAGAGTAGCTAGAAAAGCTTATATAAAATTAGAGTATTCTAAAGTATATATTATAGTTTAAATAACTATTATAGAATATAGAATAGAATAAGTTAGCTTTAATATTATAATTTAAGTAAAGACTAAACTTAAAAATCTAATATAAAATAATATATATAGAAAAACTAAGAATACTAGAAGCTCTAAAGTAATAGGTAATATAAATTAATAATAATCTTTAAGAATAGAAGAAGAATAAATATAGAGGTTATACCTAGAATTATAATAAGGGAGACCCTATAATCCTTAACGTAAATAAAGATAAGAAAAAAAATAAAAATAAAAACTTTACGTACTTTAACTATAGTAAACTAGGCTACTACGTAAAAGACTACTAATTAAAAAAGAAAAAGGATATAGTATATTATAAATATAGAAAACTAGGATACTTTATAAAAGACTATAAGAGTAAAGACCTAAAAAAAGAAACTTAGTTAAAGATAACTAAAAAGAAGAAAGAAGTACTATAAGTATAGGCTAAACTTTAAGAGAAAGTAGCTAGGAGTAAAGAAGTATAATATATAATACTCTATTAGACCTTTTATTATAATAACAACTACTATATATATCTTTTTAGTAAATAGAGAGTAGTATAGTTCTTATAGAAATAGAGATATAGAGTAGCTATAATAAAAGAAAGAATAAAAGCTTAGCTAGAAGAGATAGCCTAAGTAATAGACTTACTAATAGAAGATTTAGAAGGAGAAAAGCCCCTAGTACTATTAATCTAGGCTAAAGGACTAGTACTAAATAAAGAGACTAATATAGCTTTCTCTAAAAGACTATAAGAAAGTAAGAGATAAGTTAGTATAAGAAGTATAAAGTATACCTAGCTAATAATATATAGCTATAATAGCTATATAACTATAGATATAGAGGAACAAAATAAAGAATAGAAGTTTATTTAGAAATACTTACTAGTTATAAGTATAGAGGAAGCGTACAAAGACTAGAAAGAATATAATCCTAAAGAAATAAAGTTTATACTATTTTAAGAATAGATAAAGTAATATATAGTTATAGTAAGAAGAATACTTATACTAAAGGAATAAAAATACTTTATAAAAGAAACGTAATAGATTAATAAAGCTTATATACTAAGAATACTAGTAGTATACTATATTCTAATAATAGATATACCTAGCAAAGATAAGTACTAAGAAGAGGATAATAAGATAATAGATCTAAAATATCTAGTACACTTTAAAGTATTATAGATATTATACTTAGATAAGAATTATATTATATATAGAAACTTTAAAGTAAATAATAATGTATAGCTTATAAGAAGAAGAGGCTATAATTATATAACAGTAATTCTAATAGAAAATATCTAAGGATAGGAAGTAATCTTAGAAGATAGATACGTAGTAGTAAGACCTAGCCTAAAACTATTTAAGAAATACGTCTAAAGAAGACTATAGTATAAATATATATATAATAAATATCTAAAATATAAAGAATATAAACTTAAAGTAGGCCTATAGCTTTAGAAGAATAGATAATTTACTAAGTTACTAAAGTAAGAAAAGCTAGAAAGTATAAGAGGCCTATATATTATAAAAATAAGTACGTACTAAGAAAAGAAAGTATAACTAATAATTAATAGTAGAGCTATAAGGAACTTTATATTAAAGAAGTTTATAGAAATATAAAGAATAAAGTATATAATAAAGAAGTACTCTTAATAATTAAGTATAATTAAAGGAAAACTATTCTAGAAACCTATACGATTTAAGATAGTACCTTTAATACTAAGATTAGAAAGACTAGAAATTAAGAATATAGTTATAGATATAACAATAATTAATAATAAATAAGATATAATATTAGGTATACTATAGTTATAGATAACTAACCTATATATTAACTAAAGAACTAGAGAAGTTAGTTATAGTAAAAAAGATATACTAAAAGCTAATATAAGTACTTGTAAAGGAGAATTTCTTAAAGAATATAAGAAATAGGAAAAATAGCTTATAGAGCTAGAAGACTACTTTCTAGAATATTAACTATAGGATTTAGTAATAGAGCTAGAAGAAGAGAAAAATATAAGATAGAGCCTAGTTTACTAAAAGACAGAAGAAGAATCTAAGATTAAGTAAGTATTTATCTAAAATATAATAAAGAAAAAATAGATAAAAGAATCTAAATCCTTAGTAGTATATAGACTAATATTTATAGATAAAAAAGGAATAAATAATAAAAGACTTTACGTAGATTTTAGGAAAACTAATACAATTACAAATAAGAACTAATACTTACTACCTAAAATAGATAGAATATAAAATAGACTATAAAGAGTAAAAATCTTTATAAAACTAGATATCTAGAACGCTTACTATTAGATTAGAATTAAAGAAGGTAATAAGTAGAAAATAGTATTTAGAATATAGTATAGACTATATAAATACTTAGTTATACTATTTAGCTTAATAAATATACTAGTAGTATTCTAAGAAAGAATTAATATAGTACTAAGAGAGTACTTAGATATATTTATATTTATATACTTAGATAATATTCTTATATTCTTAGAAATAGAAGAAGAATATATATAATATATATATAAAGTACTAGAAAAGCTAGTAGAAGCTAAAATATTTCTTAAAATAAGAAAATATAAGTTCTATATAAAGAAAATAGATTTCCTTAGATTTATTATTAAACTAGGAAAAATTAGTATTAATCTAGAAAAGATTAAATTAATTAATAAATAGCTAATACTAAGAAACCTAAAAGAAGTATAATAATTTTATAGGCTAGCTAACTTTTATAGAAAGTTAATAGTAAGATATTCTAAAAATATAGAACTAATAATAAAACTTATAAAAAAAGATACGCTATTTAAGTAGACTAAAGAATATAATAAGGTATTTAGAAGAATTAAGAAGAAGTTTATAGAGAATCTAGTTATTAGAATATATAACCTAGACCTACTAGTAATAGTAAAAATAGATATATCTAATTTAGTCTATAGAATAGTACTAATATAAGAAGACCTAGAGACTAAAAAAGAATACTTAGTTAAATACTTCTCTAAGAAAATAAAGATAGTAGAGCTTAATTACCTAATCTATAATAAAGAGATACTAGTAATCTATAAAGTATTTAAATAATAGAGAGTATACCTATAAAGAGTAAAATACTAAACAAAGGTCTATATAGACTATAGGAATCTTATAAGATTTATACTAAATAAAGAACTATTATAATAATATATAAGATAGTAGGAATTCTTATTAATATTTAATATAGAAATTATATATATAAAAGGGAAAGATAACTAATTTATAGATACTCTTAGTAAAAGACTAGACTTATAAGAAGAAGTAAATACTACTAGTATAGTTTTAGTTAAGAATAAAAAAAGATATTTAGTCCTAAATATACCTAAGATAGCTACAACACTTAAGAGAAAGAGTAGTAAGCTAGATAAATAGATTTAGAAAAAAACGTAAGAAGTATTTAAAGAAATAAAAAAACTAGAAATCTAAGAAGGATTTATATAGGCCTATAGAAGAATATATATCCTAAGGAAAATTTAGAGAGAATTTATACGATAATTCTATAAATTACTAGTATATAGTTACTAAAGAATTAAAAAAATATTAGATAGACTACTATAAGACTACTATATTCTAAAAGCAAGATAATTAGTAATAGAAGTACTATAAGATTGTATAGAATACTAGAAGAATAAATATAATAAATACGTACTATATAGAATATTATAACTAGTAGAAGTACTAGAATAACTATAGAGAGTTATTATAATAGACTTTATTACAAAGTTACTAAAATCTAAGGACCTAATATTAGGAGTTAAGTATAATAGAATCCTAATAATAGTAGATAAACTTATAAAGTATTTATACTTTAGACTATATAAAGAGAAAAGTAGAATAGAGGTTACTATATATTAGGTTCTAGGAACTATAATTAGTTAATATAGACTACTAGATAAAATTATTATAGATAGAGACGTATAATTTACATTAAAACTATAGGGAATAATAATAGCGCAATTAGGAATATAGTGTATAATATCTATAGTATATTATCTATAGATAGATAGATAGTTAGAATAAATAAATTAGATAGTAGAATAATATTTAAGATACTACCTTAACTATAACTAGAATAATTAGGTACAACTACTACCTATAGTATAATTAGTATATAATAGTGTAAAGAATATAGTAATAAAAGTATTACTCTTCTTTATAAACTATAGATTTAAGCCTAATATATACTAGATACTAAAAACCTAGATATCTTAGTTTTTAAGAAGAGAAAACTTTACTAATAGACTTAAAGATATATATAATTAACTAAGATAGGATATAGAATTTCTATATAATTGTATAGTAAAGTACTATAATAAAAAGTATAAAGAAAGACTTTAATTTAGAGAGAGAGAAAAAGTATAGTTAGTATAAAAGAATATTAAGAGTAAGCGCCTAAGTTTAAAATTAGACTACGTTAAGATAAGACTATACAAAATTAAGAAAGAAGTTATACTAGTTACGTTTAGATTAAAGCTACTAAATAAGATAAAGATATACCTAATATTCTATATAGCCTTACTAGAATAAGTACTATAAAATATAGAACTACTAGTATATAAAGTAGATACGTATAAAGAATAAAAAAAATAAAAAGTTAAAGAAATTTTATAGTACTAGTTTTATAATAGAAGAAATTATTACCTAGTAAAATAGATAGGTATAGATAAAAAAGGATAACTATAAAAGAAAATATAGGAACTAGAGGATAATCTTAATTACTCTAAGAAACTAGAGGAGTTCTAAAGTTAAAATCCTCTAGAGCGCTTTATAGTAAACTAAGAAAATTAATATTACTAGTACTAAATAGAGAGGTATTAGGAACGCCTAATATAATAAGAGCTAGAGTAGCCTAAATTATATCTTTAAGGTCTATCTTAGCCTCTAAAGTATAAGACTATTTAGATAATTTAGTATTATTATAAGCTTTTATCCTATAAAGACACTTAATACGTAAATAAAGATCTACTAGCTTATAAAGAGTTAGCTTATACTTAGCCTTAGCTACTATAAGCTATAATAATAGTATTTCTTAAGCCTAGTTAATAGCTTACCTTATATAACTTAGTAGGAGGAGACTATATAGAAATTAAACACTTATACTCTATAAGAGAAATACTAAAAGGTGTATATTTATATTAAATATTAGCTAGAATATACTTACTATAGTATTTACTATCTTTTAAAGATATAAGATAAGTAAGCTTTAATTAAGAATAATAGGTATAAAGAAATATTTTAACTTTATTATAAGTAACGCGAGTAATAAGAAAAAGTTTATTATAGTTAGAACGTAAAGATATAAAGAATAATAAAGAACTAGAAATAAATAAAGAAACTAAACTAATAACTTTAGGCCTAAGGTAGAGAAATAAGAACCTACCTAGAAGAAAGAATAGTATTATAGCTATAATAAGAGAAAGCTAATTAGAGCTAATTAGCTTTACTATAGATAATAACAACTTATATAACCTATAAGATAATAAACTTAGTTAGGAAGCTAACTATAATAGGGATATATAATAAATTCGCAATTTATAATTTTAGTAAATATAAAGTATAAATCTAAGTACGTAATAAATTTATAATTTATAATCTTAGTAAATATAAAGTATAAAGCTAGCTAAAAAGTATAAGTATATAGTTAGTAGTAATATATATTATTAAAATAGTATTAGTAATTTAATCCTTTAACTATAGAACGCTAATACAAGATAGTTACAAAATATCTTCTATTATTTATAGTTATTATAGATTACCTCTAAGCTTTTACTATTACTTTATAATCTACTAACCCCTAATATAGGTACCTATAGTTAATAATAGGTAGCTTATTATAAAGAAGTTTATAGAAAACCTAGTTATTAGAATATATAACCTAGACCTACTAGTAATAGTAAAAATAGATATATCTAACTTAGTCTATAGAATAGTACTAATATAAGAAGACCTAAAGACTAAAAAAGAATACTTAGTTAAATACTTCTCTAAGAAAATAAAGATAGTAGAGCTTAACTATCTAATCTATAATAAAGAGATACTAGTAATTTATAAAGTATTTAAATAGTAGAGTGTATACCTATAAAGAGTAAAGTATTAGATAAAGGTTTATATAAACTATAAGAATCTTATAGGATTTATAATAAATAAAGAGTTATTATAATACTATATAAGATAGTAGGAATTCCTATTAACTTTTAATATAGAAATTATATATATAAAAGAGAAAGATAATTAGTTTATAGACGCCTTTAGTAGAAGACTAGACTTATAAGAAGAAGTAAGTACTACTAGTATAGTTCTAGTTAAGAATAAAGAAAGATACTTAGTCTTAAATATACTTAAAATAGCTATAACACTTAAAAGAACAAGTAGTAAGCTAAATAAATAGATTTAGAAAATAATATAAGAAGTATCTAAAGAAATAAAAAAGCTAGAAATCTAAGAAGGACTTATACAAGCTTATAGAAGAATATATATTCTAAAGAAAATTTAGAGAGAATTTATATAATAATTCTATAAACTACTAGTATATATTTACTAAGGTATTAAAAAGATATTAGATAAACTACTAAGAGACTACTATATTCTAAAAACAAGATAATTAGTAATAGAAGTACTATAAGACTATATAGAATACTAAAAGAATAAATATAATAGATATATACTATATAGAATACTATAACTAATAGAAGTACTAAAATAACTATAAGGAGTTATTATAATAGACTTTATTATAAAGTTACTTAAATCTAAGAACTTAATATTAGGAGTTAAGTATAATAGAATTATAATAATAGTAGATAAACTTATAAAGTATATATACTTTAAACTATATAAAGAAAAGAGTAGAATAGAAGTTACTATATACTAAGTTCTAGGAATAGTAATTAGTTAATATAAGCTACTAGATAAGATTATTATAGATAAAAATATACAATTTATATTAAAACTATAGGGAACAATAATAGTATAATTAGGAATACAATACGTAATATCTATAGTATATTATCTATAAATAGATAGATAGTTAGAATAAATAAACTAGATAGTAGAGTAATACTTAAGATACTACTTTAACTATAACTAGAATAATTAGGTATAGCTACTACCTATAGTATAGTTAGTATTTAATAGTATAAAGAATATAGTAATAAAAATATTACTCTTCTTTATAAACTATAGATTTAAACATAATATATACTAGATACTAAGAAATTAGATATCTTAGTTTTTAAGAGGAGAAAACTTTACTAATAGACTTAAAGATATATATAATTAACTAAGATAGGATATAGAATTTTTATATAACTAAATAATAAAGTACTATAATAAGAAGTATAAAGAAGGACTTTAATTTAGAAAGAGAGAAAAAGTATAGTTAGTATAGAAAAATATTAAGAGTAAATAACTAAGTTTAAAATTAGACTACGTTAAGATAAAACTATATAAAATTAAGAAAGAAGTTATACTAGTTATATTTAAGTTAAAACTACTAAATAAAATAAAGATATACCTAATATTCTATATAGCTCTACTAGAATAAGTACTATAAGAAGTAAAACTACTAGTATATAAAGTAGATATATATAGAGAATAAAAAAAATAAGAAGTTAAAGAAATCTTATAGTACTAGTTCTATAATAGAAGAAACTACTACTTAGTAGAATAGATAGGTATAGATAAAAAAGGGTAACTATAAGAGAAAATATAAGAGCTAGAAGATAACTTTAATTACTTTAAGAAACTAAAAGAGTTCTAAAGTTAAAACTCTCTAGAGCGCCTTATAGTAAACTAAAAAAATTAGTACTACTAGCGCTAAATAAAGAGGCGTTAAGAACACTTAATATAATAGGAGCTAGAGCAGCCTAAACTATATTCTTAAGGTCTATCTTAGCCTCTAAGGTACGAGACTATTTAGATAATTTAGTATTATTATAAGCCTTTATCTTATAAAAACACTTAATATAAGAATTAAAATCTACTAGCTTATAAAGAGTTAGCTTATACTTAGCTTTAGCTTCTATAAGCTATAATAATAGTATTTCTTAAGCCTAGTTAATAGCTTACTCTATATAATTTAGTAAGAAGAGACTATATAGAAATTAAGTACTTATACTCTATAAAAGAAATACTAAATAGAGTATACTTATATTAAATATTAGCTATAATATACTCGCTATAGTATTTACTATCCTTTAAAGATATAAGATAAGTAAGTTTTAATTAAGTATAATAAGTATAAGGAAATATTTTAACTTTATTATAAGTAATACGCGTAATAAAAAGAAGTTTATTGTAATTAGAATATAAAGATATAAAGAATAATAAAGAACTAGAAATAAATAAAGAAACTAGACTAATAACTTTAGGCTTAGGATAAAGAAATAAGAACCTATCTAGAGAAGAGAATAGTATTATAGCTATAACAAGAGAGAACTAATTTAAACTAATAAGCCTTGCTATAAATAATAATAATATATATAACTCCTAGGGAAATAAACTAGATTAGGAGACTAACTATAATAGGGACACGTAATAAATTTATAATTTATAATCTTAGTAAATATAAAGTATAAAGCTAAGTACGTAATAGATTTATAATTTATAATCTTAGTAAATATAAAGTATAAAGCTAGCTAAGAAATATAAGTATATAGTTAGTAGAATACGTATTATTAAGATAGTATTAGTAATTTAATCCTTTAACTATAGAACGCTAGTACAAGATAGTTATAGAATATCTTCTACTATTTATAGTTATTATAGATCCTAATATAAGCTTTTATTATTAACTCCTAATCTACTAACTTCTAATATAGGTGCCTATAGTTAATAATAGGTAGCCTATTATACTAAGAAGCTACTTACTACTAATTATATAAGAAGTAAAATCTAATTTCTAGCTAAACTAGTTTTTATAATTAATAGCTAATACTTAATTAAGAGTTAACTTTTTATATAGCTATCTAATAATATTTTAATATAAGTATAAACTACTAGTAAAAACTTAAGTAGTAAAAAAGTTTAAAAAAGTAAATTCTACTATAATCTACTATTATATAAAGTAAACTTTATATAAAATAACTCTAGAAAGTATAGTAACTAATAAATTAAAAAAAAGTAAATAGTAAATAAAAAGCTAACTAAAAGAGAAGTATTAAAGCTATATATATAAGGTAACTACTTAGTAGCTAGTAAATCTTATAGCTAAAGAAGTATATTAGTAAGTTTACTTATTACTCTTTTATAGTAATATAGTTAATAAGTAATAGCTTTTTATATTAAAAATAAGAAAGTATAAAAATTAATAAAAAAAAATAAGTTTATAACTCTAGCTCTAAAGTAAAGAAATAAAAACCTACTTAAAAAAAGAGATATTATTATTATAGTAATAAAAGAAATCTAAATAGAACTAATTAGCTCTATAATAGAAAATAATAATATATATAACTTATAAGATAATAAGCTTAATTAGAAAGTTAATTATAATAAAATATATAATAACTTTATAGCTTTATAAAGCTTAGTATTATAAGTATAATAAGAGAAATTAAGATAAAACTAATTAGTTTTAACTTAGAAGCTAATAAAGTATAAGATAAGTAAAGTAATAACTTTAATTAAGAAACTACCTATAATTAGGATACGTAGTAGTAATCTATAATTACGTATAAATAGATTAAAAGTAATCTATAATTATATATAAATAGATTAGTATAACTATATAGTTAATAATATACGTATTATTAGGATAGTATTAGTAATTTAATACTTTAACTATAGAATACTAATACTTAATATTATATATATAAATTAACTAATATTTATAGTTATTATAGATTACTATATAAACTTTTATTATTAACTCCTAATCTACTAATACTCTAAAGGATTACTTATAGTTAATAATAAAGTAACTTATTATACCTTACTAATTTAGTTATTAAAAGAAGTAAAGCGTAAGTAGCGTATAGTCTAAGCTAATATAATAGTAGAAAGTTTAACTAAAAAAGAAGTTAAAGTACTTCTAAGTAGTTATAAGTTAGATAATACTATATAAAAGGTAATTAAAAACTACTTAAATAACTTAATCTCTAAGAAAAAAGATATAAAACTAGTAATTAACGCCTTAGAGATATAAAATAAGAAACTCTAAGACTATACTAAATAAAATAAAGCTTAGATTAAAGCTATTATTAAAGGATAGAACTAGATAGAATAAATTACCTAAAGACTAGAAATAAGTATAATAAAGGAACTACCTAAGATACTTATACTTAAGAAATTTAATAGAATAAGAGAAAAGCTAAAACCTTTTATAGTAGTAGTATAACTTTAGATTAATATATAAGTACTATACTTTAAAAAGAAGATAAAAAAGTAATATATATTAGAATATACTTTAAAGAGGATATAATAAGATAGTTTAAATTATACTAGATAAACTATATAATATACTCTCTAAGAATTTAAAAAAATAAAACTAAAGCTATCTTTAAAAGCTATAAATACTTTACTAAATAAATAAAAGTAGTATTTAAAGATATAGATATTACCTAATAAGCTAAAGAAAAGCTTAAGAGGCTTATATAATATAAGAGTATTTCTAAATATATATTATAATTTAAATAACTATTATAAAATATAGAATAGAATAAAGTATCTTTAATATTATAATTTAAATAAGGACTAAACTTAAAAATCTAATATAAAATAATTTATATAGAGAAACTAAGAATACTAGAAGTTCTAAAGTAATAAGTAATATAAATTAATAATAATCTTTAAGAATAGAAGAAGAATAAGTATAGAGAACTTACCTAGAATTATAATAAAAGAGACCTTATAATCTTTAATACTAATAAAGATAGAAAGAAAAATAAAAATAAAGAATTTATATACTTTAACTATAGTAAGAATAGCTACTACGTAAAGAACTACTAATTAAAATAAAAAAAAGATATAGTATATTATAAATATAAAAAACTAAGATACTTTATAAAAGATTATAGAAGTAAAGATCTTAAAAAAGATAAAGAAACCTAGTTAAAGATAACTAAGAATAGAAAAAAAGTACTAAAAGTATAAGCTAAACTTTAAAAGAAAGTAGCTAAAAGTAAAGAATTATAGTATATAATACTTTATTAAACCTTTTATTATAAAGATAACTACTATATATCTCTTTTTAGTAAATAAAAAGTAAGATAGTTCTTATAAAAGTATAAAGTAGTAGTAATAAAAAAAAGAAAAATAAAAGTATAGCTAAAAGAAGTAGCTTATATAATAGACTTACTAATAGAAGATTTAGAAAAAGAAGAGCTCTAAATACTATTAATTTAAGCTAAAGAACTAGTACTAAATAAAGAGACTACTATAGCTACTTCTAAAGAACTATAAGAAAGTAAAAAATAAGTTAATATAAAAGATATAAAGTATACCTAGTTAAATATATATAGTTATAATAGCTATATAATATTAGATATAGTAGAATAAAATAAAGAATAGAAGTTTATTTAAAAATACTTACTAGTTATAAGTATAGAGAAAGTATATAAAAACTAAAAAGAATATAATCCTAAAGTAATATATAGTTATAGTAAGAAGAATACTTATATAAAGAAAGTAGTAGTACTTTATAAAGAAAATATAATAGATTAATAAAGCTTATATACTATAAGTACTAATAGTATACTATATTCTAGTAACTATAAGACTTAGTATAAATAAATACTAGGTAAGAGATAATAAAAGAATAGATCTAGGATATCTAGTATATTTAAAGATAGTATAAGTATTATATTTAAATATATACTACTACTTATATAGAGAACTAAAATTATATAACTATATATAGCTAAAATAAGAAATAGGATATAATTATATAAAAGTAATCCTAAAGAAAGAAATTAAAGGTTAGGAAATAATTAAAATACCTAATAAAGAATATATATTAATTAGACTAAGACCTAAGCTATTAAAAGAATATATTAAAGAAAGGCTATAGTATAAGTATATATATAATAAATATCTAAAGTATAAGAATTATAAACGTAAAACAAAGTAATAGCTCTAGAAGAATAGATAATTTAAAGAAAAACCTAAGTAAGAAAAGCTAGAAAGTATACTAAGCTTATACGTTATAAAAAAAAGAATATATTAAAGAAAAAAAGTATAATTAATAATTAATAGTAGAGCTATAAAAAACTTTATATTAAAGAAGTTTATAGAAAATTAAAGAATAAAGTATATAATAAAGAAGTACCCTAAGTAATTAAGTATAATTAAAGGGAATCTATTTTAGAAACTAATTAGGTTTAAAACAACGCCTTTAATATTAAAATTAGAAAGACTAGAAATTAAGAATATAGTTATAGATATAACAACAATTACTAATAAATAAGATATAATATTAGGTATACTATAGTTATAAATAACTAACCTAAAGATTAATTAGAGAATAAAAAAGATTAGTTATCTTAAGAAAGATATATTAAAAGCTAATATAACTATATATAAGAGATAGTTTCTTAAAGAATATAAGAAATAAGAGAAATAACTTACTAAACCTAATAACTATCTTCTAGAATACTAACTATAGGATTTAGTAATAAAAATAGAAAAAAGAAAAAATATAAGATAAAGCCTAGTCTATAAAAAAATAGAAGAAGAATCTAAGATTAAATAAGTATTTATCTAGAACGCGCTAAAGAAAAAATAAATATAAGAATCTAAATCCCTAATAGTATATAAACTTATATTTATAGATAAGAAAGAGATAAATAATAAATAACTTTATATAGATTTTAGAAAAATAAACGTAATTATAAATAAAAACTAATACTCTTTACTATATATTAATAAAATACAAGATAGACTATAAAAGGCCTAAATCTTTATAAAACTAGATATCTAAAATACTTACTACTAGATTAGAATTAAGAAAAGAGATAAATAGAAAACTATATTTAGAATATAATATAGACTATTTAAATATTTAGTTATACTATTTAGACTAATAAACGTACTAGTAGTATTCTTAAAAAGAATTAATATAGTCTTAAGAAAATATTTAGACGTATTTATATTTATATACTTAGATAATATCTTTATATTCTTAGAAATAGAAGAAGAATATATATAATATATATATATATAAAGTACTAGAAAAACTAGTAGAAAGTAAACTATTCTTTAAGATAAAGAAGTATAAATTCTATACTAAAGAAATAGACTTCCTAAGATTTATTATAGAACTAGAAAAGATTAGAATTAATTTAAATAAAATTAAAGTAATCTAAGAATAGCTAATACTTAAAAACTTATAAAAAGTATAATAATTCTATAAACTAGTAAACTTTTATAAAAAGTTAATAGTAGATTAGTTTAAGCTAATATAACTATTAATAAACTTTATAAAGAAAGATATACTATTTAAGTAGACTTAGAAATATAATAAAGTATTTAATTAAATTAAGTAAAGATTTATAGAAAACCTAGTTATTAAGATATATATCTTAGACCTACTAGTAATAGTAAAAATAGATGTATTTAACTTAGACTATAGAATAGTACTAATATAGAAAGACCTAAATATAAAGTAAGAATATTTAGTTAAATACTTTTCTAAGAAAATAAAGCTAGTAGAGCTTAACTACTTAATTTATAATAAAAAAATACTAGTAATCTATAAAGTATTTAAATAATAGAGAGTATACTTATAAAAAGTAAAATATTAAATAAAAGTTTATATAAACTATAGAAATCTTATAAGATTTATAATAAATAAAGACTTATTATAATAATATATAAGATAGTAGGAATTTTTATTAATATTTAACCTTAAAATAATATATACTAAGAGTAAAGATAACTAATTTATAGATACTCTAAGTAAAAGACTAGATTTATAAGAAAAAGTAAACGCTACTAGTATAGTTTTAGTTAAGACTAAAGAAAGATATTTAGTTTTAAATATACTTAAGATAGCTATAATACTTAAGAGAAAGAGTAGTAAGTTAAATAAATAGATCTAGAAAAAAATAGAAAAAGCTTCTAAAGAAATAAAAAAACTTAAAAACTAAAAAGAAATTATAAAAGCCTAGAAAAGAATATATATTCTAAGTAAGATATAGAGAAAATTTAAAAAATAATTTTATAAACTACTAGTATATAGATACTAAAGTATTAATAAAATATTAGATAGACTTCTAAAAAACTATTATATTTTAAGAGTAAAATAATTAGTAATAGAAGTACTATAAAACTATATAGAATATTATAGAAATAAGTATAATAGATACGTACTATATAAAATACTATAACTAGTTAAGATACTAAAAAGACTATAAAGAGTTATTATAATAGACTTTATTATAAAGTTACTTAAGTTAAAAGACTTAATATTAAGAGTTAAATATAATAAAATCTTAATAATAGTAAATAAGCTTATAAAGTACTTATACTTTAAACTATATAAAGAAAAAAGTAGGATAGAAGTTACTATATACTAGATTCTAGAAACTATAGTTAGCTAATATAGTATTCTAGATAAGATTATTATAGATAGAGATATAAGAGTTATATTAAAATTATAGAGAATAATAATAGTATTATTAGGAATCTAGTATATAATATTAATAGTATACTACTTATAAATAGATAGATAATTAGAATATATAAACTAAATAGTAGAATAATACCTAAGATACTACCTTAATTATAACTAGAACAATTAGGTATAGTTACTACTTATAGTATAGCTAGTATATAATAGTATAAAGAATATAGTAACTAAAGTATTACTCTTCTTTATAAACTATAGATTTAACCCTAATATATACTAGATACTAAGATTTTAAGTATCTTAGTCTTTAAAAAGAAAAAACTTTATAAATAAACTTAAAGAAATATATAATTAACTATAATAAAACGTAAAATTCTTATAAAATTAAATAGTAAAGTACTAGAATAGAAAATACTATAGAGAAACTTAATTTAAAAAGAGAGAAAAAGTATAGTTAGTATAAAAAAATATTAAAAGTAAATAATTAAATATAAAACTAGATTATATAAAGATAAGACTATATAAAATTAAGAAAGAAGTTATACCTATTATATTTAAGTTAAAGCTACTAGATAAAATAAAGATATACCTAATATTCTATATAGTACTACTAGAGAAAGTACTATAAGAAGTAGAACTACTAGTATACAAAGTAGATATATATAAAGAATAAGAAGAATAAAAAGTAAAAAAAATCTTATAGTACTAGTTCTATAATAAAAGAAACTACTACTTAGTAAAATAGATAAGTATAAATAAAAAAAGATAACTATAGGAAGATATATAGAAACTAGAAGATAACTTTAACTACTTTAAGAAACTAAAAGAGTTCTAAAGTTAAAATCCTCTAGAATACCTAGTAGTAAATAGAGAAGACCTATATTATTAATAATAGGTTAAGAAGTACTAGATACGCCTAATATAATAGGAACCTAAGTAGCCTCTATTATAGACTTAAAGTCTAACTTAAATTCTATAAAAATGGCTTATATAATAGATTTCTTATTATTTAAAGCTTTTATCTTATAAAGATAAACTAAATAAGTATAGTTTTTTACTTATATACTTAGAATACAATTATATTCTTTTTTAGCCTTTATAATCTATAATAATAATTTATCTTTAGTATAGTTAATAGCTCTCCCTATTATATTTAAGTACTAATGCGTAAATAAGCTTAATAAACTTATACTCTACTAGAAAGATACTAGATAAATTATAAGATAAATAAGTATTAGTATAAATATATACTTTATAAGCCTTACTATATTTTAAAAAATAATAAACTAATAGAGAGTTAGAAGACTTATAATAAGAATAAGGAAATATTTTAATACTATAACGTAATACGTAGTTAGCTAATTAAAGATAATAAAGAGTAGATTTAGTAAGTATAGAAGTAGAAGATAAAGAACTTAATATTAATAAAGAAACTAGTTTAATAATATTAGCTCTAGTAGAGATAAATAAGAACCTATCTAAAAGAGAGAATAGTATTATAGGTATAACAAGAGAAATTAAGATAGAACTAATTAATCTTAACTTAGAAGCTAACGAAGTATAAGATAAGTAAGGTAATAACCTTAATTAAGAAACTACTTATAATTAGAATACGTAGTAGTAATCTATAATTATATATAAATAGATTAAAAGTAATCTATAATTATATATAAATAAATTAAAGTAATCTATAAGGTTATATAAATAGATTAGTATAACTATATAGTTAATAATATATATATTATTAGGATTATATTAGTAATTTAATCCTTTAACTATAGAACGCTAATACTTAATATTATATATATAAATTAACTATTATTTATAGTTATTATAGATTACTATATAAACTTTTATTATTAACTCCTAATCTACTAATACTCTAAAGGATTACCTATAGTTAATAATAAGGTAACCTATTATACTTAGTAGTAATAAAGCTATAAAGTAACTTTATTACTTTATAATACTTAGTAAAAGTAAAGCTATAAAGTAGCTTTACTACTTTATAAAACTTAGTATAAATAAAGTTATAAAGCTAGTATAGAACTAAAAGTATATAGTTAGTAGTAATATATATTATTAAGATATTATTAGTAATTCTAATCTCTAACTAAGAATAATATTACTTAATATTACTTATTAAATATTATATATTATTTATAGTCTATTATATAATTACTATATAAACTTTAGTTATTATCTTTTAATTTATTATACTCTTCTTCTAAGACTTTAAGTAGTTAATAACTTAAAGCCTATTATATTTAGGCTATAGTTTTTAAAAAAAGTACTAAATTTTTTATTTTTTTTTATATACTAAAGAAGCTAGTTATTAAAGATATTTAGATATCTTATAAAAGATTTTTTACTTTATTTATTATATTAAGTTACTATAGTATATACTATTACTACTTCTAGGCTATAGTTAATAAAGTCTAAAAGTAAGTTAAGTAAGTACTTTTTAAAGTACTCTTAAGTAAAAAGCTTATTTATATTTAGGTTATACTTAATATATATATACTATTATTTATATAAGTCTTTTTTAAAGTATTATATAGCTTAAAAGACGTTATCTTTTTTTACTTTAAAGTTTTAAAGTATAAAGTAAAATACTATTTTATATAAGTAATAGTACTTTTAGTATTTTTTTAAAGATTTACTTTTATATACTATAAGCTTTTTAGAGTAAAGTATATACTTTATATATATATTATTAACTAAAGAGTCTATATTATACTTTTATAAAGTAATAATAGTAACTTTAGAGTTATTTTTAAGAGTTATAGTATAAAGAGTAGTTTATTCTTATTCTAGATATATAATCTTATCTTCTAGGGCGTAGAGTATACGTAGTTAAGCTAACTTATTACGTTTAGTAGTTACTTTATAAATATATTCTTTAATTATTACTAGTATACTTAGTATATAACCTAGCTATATACTACTTATACTCTATATAAGGTCTTGTTTAACTATTAACTATATATTTTCTTTTATTATTATAGCCTATTATAAGGAGTATATTATTATTATCTTTAGACTATTAGTAAAGAAGTATTATTATATTAAGAGGTAGCTAGAAGATAATAGTACTTGCTATAGGCTATAGGAGATAGTAAAGGGATAATAGATAGTATTTAATAGTACTACTAGTATCTAAGGGAGAATAATACTTACTTTACTCTCTTTATAAGTATTAAGCCTTTTATGCGCCTATGTAGCGTACTAGCCTTGCTTTATATTATAACTATATAATGTTATAATCTTTAGTGTATCGGCCCTACCCCTAACTCGTACTAGAGTTCACGAGAGTCTCGAGTGTTTAACGAACCCTCGTTACAGTTTACTTGAACTTATAGATAGTCTTTAGATATAATGTAGTTTATAGTTATACTGGTTATAGTAGCCGTTGGCGAAATATTTTACGGGTATTGTAGGTATTTGTTACGGGCTTGGGCAAAGCCCGAGCCTTAGGGAGAATTAAGTAGACTTAAGTAATAAGGTATTCAATAACTTCTTCTACTCCTAATATCTTAATATCTTTCTAACTCTAGTCCCTAACAGTATTGTAGTAACACTATATTTTGATCGATTCCTCAACGCAAAATCTTTTCCTGTTGATCCCTCGTCGAAGGGCTCGAAGAAGTTATTTCAGAAGAGGATCTTGATTATTCAATATGCCATGAACCATGTGCAACGACTAAGATTACGAGAAGAACGACTGTTGCATAATCGCTTGATATCGACAGCAGCGCTCCAATTCAGTCCGCGGGGTTAATAATCTCCCACTTGACCAAAACAAATACCGCTCCCATAAACTACGTGTTCTGGCATGCATACTGACCTAGAACTGCGGCAGACTAGAACATCATCCTTGATCCAGCTGACGAGGACCCTATACCTGGGAAATTTGTGTGCATTGTACAATGCGGTCAAATTCTTAGTACGGTGTGCCTTTCAACTTGGTTTTTAGGCAATCCATCCAATTATTGCCCGCAATCCACTTAGGTTTTCTCTCCAAAACGGCACCACCACTTTGTCCTGTATGAGCCAACGCGTGCTATAAGGCAACAATTCGCGCATATAGTAGAAGCTGTTCTAGAAGATACGCCAACAGTAGATTTGATCTGTCTATATCTCATGAGCAAATCGACGAGAACCTTGATACGCGAACTCCAGTTTACTGTCTTTCGCACGTAGGAGTATGTTGAAATCGACGAGGATTAAAATGCTGGTACTGGAGAGGACGATCCTGAGGGTGGCTCCACAAAATGGGAAGTGAGGAGTATGAGAATGATGAAGTTGAAGAATTTGTGGTCGACGGGGGAAACGACAACTCGTAGGAATTTGGTGTGAATGTGTGTTTGAACAATATCTACGGTTGATTGCGTATATGGACTGTATGTATAGTTGGCAATCTAATTCAAATCTTTGGCATGATCTTGCTTTCCGTTATTATTAGCAGTGGCCTGAGGCTATATTGACTATGATCGTATGTTCGTACAATCTTGAAAGCTTTTTGGCAGTTCAAGGCCTAATACGCCTACTTATTTTTCGAATCTTTATTCAATAAATGTACTTACTAAGTTGTTAAACCCTTTTCCGAAAGTTTCTTGCAACGGTGAGCCTAGCAGCAAAAACACAAAGCGCTGACAAGGTAGCCATCCCGCCTGCATAGAAGATCGCAGGTCGATAAACGTTGATACTTTGACCAGACCCATTTCCGCGTCTACCTCCTGCAACCTGTAATAGGTATCCAGCGATTGGAGCACCCATGAGATAACCGCCCGTCCAGTCAGTTACAGACATACCCATAGCCACAGCGGCCCTGCCTGGACCGAAAATCTCTGCGACCACAGTTGGTTGTGTAGTGAAATATGCACAATTCGCAACGCCGTTCAATATAGCAAAGATAATGAGGGGTCCCAGTGTATTGGATACTGGCCAAATGGCTAACATGCTCACAGAGTTGACCACCATAGTGATAACAAACATGTTTAAAGGTCCAATTTTGTCGCATAAAGGGCCAGCTGCGAATCTTCCAATTGCATTGCCTAATATTGGAGGATAAGGTAAGCGCTTGTCACGGGAATTATAGACACTTTTGAGAACACTTACAGGCATTGAACGCAGCTACTAAACCCGCTCCAGTGCTTGAACTCAATCCAATGGACTGAGCGAACAGAGGCAAGTAGAACGGCGGTACGTAAAGGGCAAAAACACCAATAGCGCTGGCAATAAAAGTGGCAATGAAAGGAACGGACCGAAACATAGTCCAGTCGATAAAGGGTGTGTTTTTAAGCGGGACTCGATCCTTGATCATCCATGCGGCAGGTAGGCCCAACACCAGCGTCAGCAGCCCTTGAAACCTGAAAGTCCACGCAATTCCAACTCTTTGATACATAGATTCCAACGCAATTGCCATGATGCAACCACCTATACCGCTTCCAAGCTTTATGATACCGTTCGCAAGACCAAGACGAGCGCTGAAATATTGAACAGGAAGCGCGTTGGCGACAGCATAAGCCATCGCCATACCAATACCACCAAGGACTCCAACAGTTCCAAAAAGGCCTGCAAGATTCGATGTGCAAAAGCTGGCCCCAACTAGGCCCATCCCCATGAGGAACACGCCAATTAACATGGTCATGCGTGCGCCAACCCGACGCATCATCTGTATGGCGGCGAGGCCAAAGAGCGCACCTCCAGATAAAGCCATACTTCCTACGTAGGCGAGAGTAGATGGCGAGACATGCCTCAAGGTCGAATTCAGAAGTGCCGCCTGTAGCACCCCCCAACAATTGACTATTCCGCCGTGGCAGAAGGTGGTCAAGAAAGCAGAGAAGACAATGACCCAACCATACCCACCATCTGGTATTGCAGACACAGAGTATCGCGCATTTTCTGGTACCTTATCGGGGTATTGTGGTGGTGATACAAGGCGATTTGAAGAAGGCGTTTCTTTGGTCAGTGGTGAGGGATACGCAGGTTGGAAGATCGAGAGCTCAATGGCCTCTTCTGTAGTTATGGTCATCGTATTAGACATGACTGTCCAGTGGTTTTTCAAGGAATTATAAGAAACATTCATTGGGAGGGACGGAAGTTTCTATGTACACTCAGGTATCCAGTCATCTTTCACAGTTGACTTTGCCTTGTTTAGTTAGAACGCGCCCTACCAACTACTACTTATCTCTGCCGCACAGCCAAGTAGCACAATTATCACCTCCTAGCAATATACGCACTCTGTACATTAAGTATACGGCGAATGCGTTTTTGCCGTATCGCATTTGAGATGAAATCAGTGTTCAAAAGGGTAGCTATCACGTGAATAGTTTAGTCAGCGTTATTCTAGTCTAACTTAATTCGGGAATTGCAGCCCCTCATTCTTCCCATATCAAGTGATTTATAGATTTCCTGTTCAGCATTTGTGATGTTAGATCTAGTTGACTCTTAGTGGTGTTATTGTGAATTTGAGACCGGTTTGCATGACTGTGACCAACTTTCCAAGTTTTGGTGACCTTCGACAATATACAAGGGGGGAGGGAGCATGAACGGACTGGGACCCACCTTTGCACACGGGCCATCGAAGCGCATAGAATCTGTCACAAATACGGTGTATTTTATATACAATTTTGGATGTTCAAAATGGCGTATGGCCCCCACGAGCCTGGAGGACAGCCTGGCAACGTTCTCTCATATTGAAGCAGTACTTCTGGATCTCCTGAGTATCAATTCTCTCCTACTCCTCATTGATATACATAATAGGCTCTTCTTTTGTCTTTGGGAATCTCTTCTGTACACGCTATTTGAGTAGCCTCCATACATTCTCAATAAGTTTAAGATCTAGAGAGTTAGCTGGCCACCAGAGTAGCCAGATAGCTCTCTCGTGAAGGGCTTTCTTTGTAGCTAAAGCTCTGTGAGATGAAGCTCCATCCTGTATAAGTAGCCCGTTGCCAATACCTATACGAAAGATCTCATGCTCTTGCTTGAATCTTTGTATAAGAGGGAGAATATACTAGATATATGAGATAGAGTTAATGCTCCCGTGGATCTCTCATTCCTAGATAAATAGAGGGCCCTTTGAGCCATCTCCGCCGATACAAGCCCATACCATTACGCAGCTATAGTCCTTAAACTTTGGGACGCAACAATCTGGAAGATACTTCTCTTCTGGCCGTCGAGTTACATATACCTTCACTCTGCTTACTCTAAATGATACCTCATCTGACTAGATAACTCTACTCCATATATATTGAGGCCAGCTCTGGCAGATATCTGCCCAGCAGATCTGGCTACTAATATGCTGAGGTGTGAGTAGAGGCCCCTCTGTTGCGACTCGTCGATGATAGCCCTCCTTATCAAAGGCTTTTGTAAGTGTACGTTCGTCGACATTGATTCTAAGCTCGTGAGCAATCTCTCTTAGGGGGCTTAAGCTGTTGCTGATGAGTAGCTGTAGCGTGCGAGATAAGGCGCTGGCGGAGAGGTGGTGTATTGAGGAGAGGCGGCCGGCCACGTGGCTTCTGAGGAGTTACCTGGCCACGAGCGCACTGGCGGGCAGTCTTATATGGGATTTCAAGCTCTCTCGATATCTTTGAGTACTGCTAGCCAGCGTTGTAGCGTAGCGCGCGTATACGGGCACGCTCTTGGTAGGTAAGGCGACGTTGAGGTGTTTTGGGAGCCATATTATTCTGAGTCACATCTGATTCATGGATTATATACAGATTTCCATTGGTGTAAGGAATCTTCTGTGGCTTCGATGGCCCGTGTGCAAAGGTGGGTCCCAGTCTGTTCATGTGCAACATGCTCCGCCTCGTGTTGCAAGTCTGGGCAGCACACGTCATAGGGCGAACAACAAAGGTCGCGACAACATATATTTATTGTCAACTCTTGATCAATAACTCATCATTAAACATTACGTCCCCACTTTAGACAACATAATGGCTACCGAAGAGACCGTCCAACTTGGCGAGGCGCATGCGCCACACCAAGCCTCCATTGATGCATTTGACTCGGTTCTTGAGTCGTTGAAAGAGGAGCTTGTCAAGCTTCGACATAACCATGACAGTAATTATTGACCAGCTATAATATCTTAGCTATATTGACAAATCACAGAACACGAGCCCGAATACTTCCGTGCGGTCAAGGACGTTTCCAACACAGACCTGACTTCTTTCGCGTCCAAGGATCTTGAGTCCGTCCGCGTTGCTGCCTCTGCATACGGCCTGCACTTATTTGCCAAGGTCAGGATACCAGCGGTCAGCGATGCATATATCCATGTCCGGATTTTCGGCTCTGCAAAGGACGGAACAGACGGCAGCAGCGCCGACGAGAGAGAATACAAGTTGCACAGCATCCATACTGAAGAGGTTATCAAGGACGATGGTGACAGGGTATATCGAGCTATATTCAAGAAGAGCGATGCATTGGAGTGGTTCGATACCTAAAATCGTTGACATTCTGTATAAATGGTATCGTTTGGGTTTCTACAGGCCCATGTTACTTGAACTTTATCCTTGACTATCAATTTGCGTGAATTATCTCGGGTGTGCACCTGACTACCCACCTTCAAGCTTTACCATACTAATCGGCATGGTAATTATGATGCAGGATTGATCTGCATGAATGACTTACGCCCCTGTAGCCATGTGCATTACTTAATATCGTGGTCCCCAATTGCACGCATCCCCGACGGATCACGTCGTTATTATAAGCCATCCCACAATTACAACCCCACAAATCTTCAAGCCTAGCATTCATAGATCATCAACTACGTTGATCTGCATCTAATGCATCGTGCAGTCGGTGCCACCCTGGCTAGAGAAAGGCTGCACGTAATATAAGCGCACATCTCCGCCAACACCTCAAACTAGCGCTTTAGTACGAGTGTAAGCTAAGGCCATGCTGGAAGCGTAGGCGTCGGCTAGAAGCTCCCGAGGAAGCCTAGGTGAATTCATGCATGAGCGCGGCAATTCTTTGTCCACAGGAAGAATGAAGAATGTCAACATTCGGCTAGCGGCTTCCTACCCGCAGCCGCGGTGTACCGTGTGGGGGAGAGCTCATAGCGTCATCTCGGCCGCATATTTCCGACCTCACCTACCAATATCCTTCTGCATGGCGTGCAAATGGATGCCAGCCCGGGCGGTGCATGCAGACGCTGTGGCGATTGCCTCGTTGTTCGCGATAGCCTGGACCTCGCCCTTTTCTCGCTTGCAATTTGGTCACATTGAGCCTCCTGCATTGACTGCAGCCATGGCGCCTCGGATAGCACAGCAAATGGATAAGCCAGGCGTGGTGTTCCTCGTGCTGCGGGATCATAGCGCCGAAGAGGCTGTGGTGGCCGTGGCGCAGTGGACACTTCCTACGAATAAGCAAGAACCGGACTCTGCAAACGAGACCATAGACGAGCGGAATGAGCGGCAAGCTTTTGAAGACAGTATTTTTGAAAAAAATCTTCCTGAGAAGAGTAACAAGGATCTCATCGTGGAGTTTACTATCGGTCTGAGGGAACTTAGTCAGAGAGTGCTTCAGGGGCGGAAGCACTACCTTTTGGAAAACTTGGCTACGCATCCTCAATATCGAGGAAAGGGCTTGGCTACTTGTTTGATCGAATGGGCTGCACAACGGGCTGATAAAGAGAATGTGCTTGTTTACCTAGATACAGCGAGCGATAATCCTGCAGGTAGGATGTATCGCAAACTTGGCTCTGAGGAACAGGGCTATCATACTATCGAGGATCTTAGCCATTTTGTTGGGAAGGAAGAGATGGAGAGAGAATGCAGTGCTAATAAGCATACACATATTGCTTTCGTTAGATACCCAAACCAGGGCTGAAAGAGTTAATTGGGGTGATGTGATAATCTCATTTAAGCGTAGATGAATGTTCGTAGCTACTCGTTTCTATCATACACTATAACTGCTGAGAATAAGCTTAGGATATAAATCAAAGGGTGTCGGGTACCGCCGGAACCCGCTCTTTTCCCAACCGTTGTACCTGAGCCCTGATCCCACCAAGATTATGCAATCCCATCGGGTCAAAAAGTGTAACTCTTCAGAAATATGTGACCTTACATTCCCGTCCCGCCAGGCCCAAAGAAAAATCCATCGAATAAGTCGAAGCCATTCCCATCACTCCAATCATGTGTGCCATCTCCAAAACCCATACCAAACCCTATACCAACGTCTTGCATGGCCCCATTATTTGTATCACCTTGTCCATTGCTTCCTTGGACAGGGAAACTATCTAAAAAGTCCAGGTCCGAAAACCCACCTATGTCGGGGTATGCCGAGGCAATATTCTGTGTAAATGTGTTGTAGGGTAACTGGGTTGAGATTTGATATGGCGAGGGCATTGGGTTTGAAGGAGATTGCGATATCTGTGGAGATAATGTAGGTGTTGTTGAGGTGAAGTTGGGTGAGGAATTGAAAAAAGACTGTGGATTTGTCCGTAGTCGGGGAGATATTTTTAGATCAGCTGTGAAAGGTTGTGCTGACTGTTGTTGTCCTTCTGGTTTGATAGGTGGTGGTGGTGGTGGTAACATTGTGTTGACTTGGTTGGACACGCGACTGAATGAACGCTTGTCCGTTTCATCATCTGAGAATAAGTCTTTGAGATTCATATCAAAGCGCGGCGCAGGTCGGCGTGACTGCTGCTGTGCAAAGTAGTTGTTAGTATGACTGGTTGGGTATCCTTGCATCTCTGTGTCTGATCTTGCATCGGCCTCTGATGCCGACGCATATGTCGGCGCTGGGGAGTGTGATGATGATTGAGAGTGATGTTGCTGCGTTTGCGGAAGGGCCCTTAGGGCCTGTGCTCCAAAGCCTGTCGTACTCATGCACATCTGTATGGTGGCTTTGCTCATGCGGTCGAAAGCATCCCGACATGCCTCCGCAGGTGGGCACTTGTCAATCAGATCACCCAAGACGGAAGTGGCGGCTAGAACTGTGAAGTCCACATCATCGAGAGACTGCGAGACTGGTCAGTTCTAGTGTTTCAGACGTGGCCGCAAGGCATCCGAGGTAGTACAAGACAACAAGGTTCGACTTACCAGCAAGCTGCGTACATGGACGCTATGCCACACCGCGTATAGGAAAGAAATTCCTGATATTGGTTAGCAATATTAGTTTTCGGACATTGCATAACTCACCAGCCATGAACAGATGATGCGTGGCTAGGAATGTATAATTCACTAGGTGTACGCGATGCAACTGCCTGTAGAGTTTTAAAACCTTCTGCCCAGCCTCGGCAACTTTGAGAAACACGAGATCCTCGTCTTCTCGTTCTTCTACAGCGACTATGGATGGGCTCCCGACATCCGAGCCTGTATTGCCTAGCTCGTTTTGCAACCCAGACGGTACCACCAAGCTCTGACGATACAGCATAATAAGAGCCTGCCAATAGTTCAATTCGAGGAATAGCGGCGAGAATTGTACCCCTGCATCAAGTTGCGTTGGCGCAGAGTCCTTCCATTCGAGCAGACGTCGATCTATGTCGACGCGCCAGTCGCGGAAAGAAGCAAAATTTGCCAGGAACGGTGATGGCAGTTTGGTGTGCATGAACTCGTTCGCTTGATTTGCGCCACTTGCCCTTGCTTGCTGTGCCTGTCGGTGTTGCAAAACCTGCAGGATCTCGGACTGCAGTAACCTGAGCCTAAAGTAGTGTCGTGCGACAATTTTATACGTTGGTTTGTCGTGGTGTGAATATGGCTCGACGAACCCTTCTTTTGTGATGTATCTGTCGTCTAACAATGACGGAAACTCGGTCGTCACAACTTGATCTGTGATGCCCTGTCAATCATCAGTTTCATCTAACAATTTAACAATCGCTACACCAAGCTAGGGGGACCAGGTATGCACAGTGGCGCCACACTCAATACATCAAGTGTTGAGTTCAACTGGCTTGATCGGTAAGAGATCTGCAAATCAACCAGCTGCAAAAGAAATTTTACTCACGAATGGCCTGCCGACGCAGGTACTGACAAGCCTGTCAAGCGAATAAACACACCACCACAGGCGCCTTCGCAAATCTCTAACCCACTGTCTGCGACCCCTCTCCTTTGCGTCTATTCTTGTTGGACTTGCGCCGCCGGCTGCTGTTGTCCTAGTATCTTCTGTTTTGAACTCATTCCCAGCGGTCTGGTCTTCCGGCGCTGCCCCACCGATACCCACCCCATCCTCGTAATGCAACCCTAGATCAACACCTAACCGGACTGCAACACCCACAATGTACCACAAACCCGGGGCAACGGGCCTCAACAGAGCAAATCCTGCAAGAAGCAGTACCGCTTGCAGCTCCTCTAGACCACCCCCGAATCCGTCTGGACGATCGGCTGCGGGAGAGGAGCCGAGAAAGTTTTCGAGGTGGACAATGGCCGATGCATGATACTCTTCTGGCTGATGCTGCTGGCCAGCGAGGCGCCGTTTCTTGTTGCTTGGTGGAGACGAACGCGACTTTGTTGGTGACGGGCCAAGATCCGACGTCGGGGACGCCTCAGCATCAGAACTGCCCAGGATGATACCAGCACCTATGGCGAAGACAATGTTGAGCATGTACGACTCTCGCGAGGTCCTGTATCGTTCACCAGAGGCATAGATGCGGTTGAACATGTCCATGAACTCGCCGCGGTGGAGGATGGGGATCTGTGGGTTGGCATGCTCGAAATACAGCTCAACGAGTCGCGAACCAAGCTCTCGGTCGGGAAAGGGGGCCCGCTGGATGGTAGGCTTGGTCTGCAATCCAAAGAATGAGTCGCGCATGGAGGTGCCGCTGTCCACTACATTGGCCACTGCCTTGCCTCCTCGATTGCTGCCTCGTTCCGAGGACGAGCCTGACACGGAGCTCTTGACGGCAGCGAAGACGACTCTTGCAAAGGATATACCCGAAGTTGAACCTAGATAGCGCGGGTCGCTGGCGCCCTGCACTGAGACCATGCCGATGTTGGACACGAGTTTGGTCAGCTTCTCGCGGTCATATTTTTCATTTTCTTCTCTGGAAGGCGCGCTGGCGGGTTTCGCGGTGCCATTGCGCAGGTGTGGGGCTGCGGTCACAGGTGAAGTGGTGCCAGTGGTGCCACCATTGGCAGTCGAGGACGGCTGGCTGGGATTGAAGTCGTCGGCGGGCTGGAAAGGGATAGAGTTGTCCTGCAGCAATGACTCCAGGTGGGCGATGCGTGATTCGAGATAGTAGACATAGCTGGTAGCTGGTCAGCGCTGGGCCGAGGCAGGCCAAACCAAAACCCATCCTGCTCGTCGTACCTGCGGGGAATCTCGCGCTTGGTGATGGGATCGTAGCCCACACACTTGATGCCAGCCTTGTCACACGAGGCGCAGGACGGCAGGCGCTGATCGCATCTGTTCTTGCGCAGCCTGCAGCGGTTGCATGCGCTCACATTACGAAAGGACGATGCAGCGGACGGTGGCCCGGCCGGCGCAGTGGGGGACGAAGGCTTCGTCGAGGCTGCAGGCGAGGGGAGGTCCGCGTCATGCGAGGACTCCTCCAAAGAGCGCTTGAGGCTGCTCATCGGGGCGCATGGCAGGACTCCAGGATGCAAGGAAATCAGGCCAGGCTCCGTGTCGGTGTCAGAGTCGTCGTGTGCAACACGGCCGTGTTTCCCCCGCACTGCCTAGCACCAACACGACTCAGATGGAGATAAGCGTCAGCGACCCTCGTGGGGAGACTCCTGCCCGAAAAAGCACAAGCATCGAGGCGGCAGGCTGTCTCCGGTGTGCATTGAGGGATGGCAGCCAGTCCGGCCCTGCATGTCACTGATAAGAGAGATAGCTTCCGTGCTGTTCTGTACGCGTGCATGTTGAACTACGTCAATCGCCAAGCCTCGACGCATCACACATACGTGCTCCATGGACACCACAACATATCCCGTGCCACCATGACTCGGCAGCCTCAGTCTCTCCCCAAATACAACCACTTCACATATTGCACACCGATGGCAAGTCTGTTCCAACCTAACCGGCCCGACGCGAGCTGCGGCAGCGGCTTGCCTGTATAAACCTGGCCTCTTCATTCTAGACTGTCATCGGGCATTAAAAGACGGTGACCAGCACACTGACTCATCTGGACAGCTGACCGGAAGCCTGCATGACGCACCGCTGTCCACTCTCCAACTTGCTGTGGAGATGGGTGGAGCTGCATTGCACCCGACTATCCTCGTCACTGGGCACGCGTGATATAGTCAGATGCGTAGAGAAAATATCAACATTGCTAAGGGGGGTATTGTTTTGCTGAGAAACGCCGGCTCCTAGTTCCCAATCGCTCGCGTGAGCGTTCCATCTAATAGTCCAAAAAAAAAAGGCCGCCCAAAATACCTCCCATGACATAATGCTGACAGCAAACAAATGCGCCTTGCCGAATACGTTCTCTAAAGTGACCCAAAATGCGTAAAGGAAATATCTAGGAAATACCAATTGCTCAAGAATTCTGGCTGTTTTCGCTGCCAGCGCGCCCTACGCAGATTTTTGCATGTGGGAACGCCGCCACTTTTGTCGTGATGTATCCGTCTATTTCGAGAGTAGTGTCTCTTCTGTGTGATCCGGGGTAAGCGTCATAACAGAGTCGGCGTCGGACTCCGTGTCAAACAAGGCCTCCCCATCCTCCTGAGCGAATATAGATTGTATTTTGCTCTCTTTTAGAATGAACCCTGGGATCCAGCCGAGTAAGGCAACGCCAGCGATTGTCCACCAAGCCAGTCCAAACATGTTGTATGTTTCGCCTAGGCCATCCACAGCACCTGAGACGGTAGGGCCAAAACCACGGCAAATGCTAGCCGAAGAAGCGGCCGCACCATTGAGAGTACCAAGCACACGCTTTGAGGGAGACGAGTTGGCCAGGAGGATGGAGAGAGATGGGTACGAAAGTGATTGGAAGACGACTTTGCCGATTAGGAGAACCATTAAGCCAGGAATTCTAAGTTTTTCTGGAAGGAGCACCAGGTAGGGAGCGACCATGTAGAGGACCGGGTACAAGCAAAGCGTTATCCAGAAAGTGCGCAGGCTCCCAAGCTTCCTGCTAAGCCAGGGGAAAACGATGAGTTGAGTGAACATCTGAAGTATGCCTTGTATGGCTAGAAAGGTTCCGTTCGTTTGCGTTGACCAGCCAAATCCACCCTGGAAGTGAAATGGAAGATGTGTGGTATCTTTCTGAGGCGGATTTTTGGACATGAGAATTGGTAGCAGTTGCTCCAATGAAATTGTATGGCTTCCAGACATGTCAACATACGCCTTCCATCAGAACAAAATTACTTACAAGGCGAGGATGCCGTAGCACATGATGTTCAAGCATACTTGCATGGTAAAAGCTTGTCGGGTCGTTGGTGCGGGTATAATTACCTTGTCTAAGATAAACTTTGGTGGCTCGTCGGAAATGGACGTTCGTGTGCTACATAAAGTTGGCGAACTTGACGTGCTTCGATACACCTGCGAATCATGATCGCGGTCCCGGAGCATGCGTGTCACCTCGTCAAGAGAAGCATCCTTGTCGCAAAATGACGCATATGCATCTCGCCTCAAAATCTTGCGCAGAACCCATTGCCCCGCTTCACACCCATAGTCTCGGTCATACTTTCTATCCTCGTGGGTTTCCTCCAGAAATAGGATGCCAACGGTAAGCCCGAATAGGACTACAGCAGTGCAAAATAAATTCGGAAGCAGGTAGGGATAGGTTTCAAAGATGGTGCCCTGGAAGAGGTGAGGCCAGGCAAGGGCAGGACGAGCGAGGACACCGCCTAGAAATCCACCAACAATGGTTCTGCAAAGTGGCGGTCAGACGCATATCAAAAGGTGGTGTAGAGGGAAAACCTACCCGAGGCACCAAACAAAAGGCATAATGGAATAAGCGCGCGCTATCAAAAAAAATTAGGTTTCAATGGTATGCAGACTCAGCGACACGACAAACTTACGCTGGTGCTTCTCGACGGTGACCAATTCAGCAACGGTGGTTTGGAGTACGCCGATGTTCCTGCATACTCGGTTAGCAGAAACTCAGCCGCTAATTGGCGCGATGACCTCACCCGTTCAGCAGACCACCGAGGGCCCGGGCAATCAACGCCATGGGCAAACTTTTTGCAAAACCAAAGAGAATCATGCTCAGGCCTGTGCCGAAGAGGCCGCCTAACAAGACCTTTTTGCGGCCGATTCGGTCACTAAGTCGGCCCCAGAAAATTCCACTGATGCACTCGGCGAAGGCGAAGGCCGAGGTGACCATGCCGGCATACATGGAAATGCCACTAGCGTCTTTGGCGATTTGGAAGTCTTCAATCATGAAGTACGCGTAGGGGAAGATGGACATGAAGGCAATTGGCTCGCTTATCCGACAGAGGGCTGCTGCAGTTAGCAATTAAGCACTGCGGATTGATACATGTCTTGGGGCCTACCTAGGATAGCCATCTGTCGGGTTGGAAAAGGTGTGTTGTCTCTGCCCATGGTGGTTGAGCCACTGTACCGGGCCATGACTGGTGTGGTAGAAGGCGATCAGGAAGAGAAGAGAGTAAGAGGTGGCGAAGTAGTGGTTGTGTTATGGGCAGAGGGAGGTGTAGGTATATGCAGGATGGGCTGGGTGAGGCAAATAAGACATGTGCAAATTTGGGAGTGGCAGAGTCGAGGTGACAGAGAAGAGGCTAGGGCAGCGTGGTATAAAGGGAAGAGCAAGATTTAGGTGGCGTCCTGAAAGTGGATGGCCCGCTGGAACAGCCAGGGATGAGGGGCGGGGAGGAAACGGAGAACAGGCGGTGATGGGCAGCGGGTTTAGGTTGGGTTCGGTAGAGTTAGGTAGAGTGGCATTGTCCATCAGGGACAGAGCAGACAACGAAAAGCAGCAGCGAATGCATGGTAACACAGCGCACAGCCCATGGGGCAGCTAGCAAGGCCACGGCTTGACGAAACAGAGGCATGGAATCTGCCGATAAGCGACCAGACTGGGGGTCACGACTCTGTGCTGGCGGCCACAAGCTGCTAGGCTATCTTGCCATGTCTCCAGGTCACCGGAAGAGAAGGGAAGTCGACGAGTCGCGGCCCCTGAGCAGCGGGCCCAAGGCCGGTGCAGCTCTGGTCGTCGCACAAAACTCAAACAGGGCGAGGAAGAGGCACTCGAAGCAGCGGAACCACGACCTTGGACAGGGCTAGCCGCGAAGAGGCATGGCGCAGGCGAACAACCCAGCAGAGTCGCAGGGCAGGAGCGTTGAAGAAAAGCAGAAATTCGCACACGCCGTGGCACCGTGGGCCATGGCTTCCTCGCGTTTGGGACTCGCCAGCCTGATCCCTGTCGCCCGGCTGCAGCAAGCAGCAAGCAGCAAGAGCGATCCACGCATGCCGGCTGCATTCTGCGGCTAGCGCAAATCCGCGGCTACGGTTCGTTGCCCTAACGCTAGGCCCATGCCCCCCAGCGCACATCCCTGATCCCGGCATCAGTTATGAAAAGAACGGCGTGCCAGCTGCGAGAAGCAGATTCCGGGAGACCCGGAATAGGCTACGGAAGCTACCACCCCTTCCCCGCGCCAGCCAGCCAGTACTGAGCAGACCAGCGCGACTTGGTGTGCCAGACTCTGGTGCAGACTCGCCAGACGCGCCAGAAGACGCTCAGGGGCAGCCATGGCCTCACGACTCGAGCAGAAACAGGCATGACGAAAGAGTGCTTGCCTGCTGGTAGCCTTTCTGCCGTCTGCCTGTCTGCCGCCTGCTTACCGCCTGCCTGCTGTCATGTCATGCCTCAATCCCAAAATGGCGTGCACACCGCCTCCATATGCCGCTGTGAACGCTTGTCCATTGCATCTGTTGCATCAATCACGCGACGCCCATGCTGCAGCGACATCATGGATTGCATCGCCAGCCTGCCCATCACGCGGGTCGAGTCGTCGCCCGGACCTCCAGGGCGCGTTTCACGCCCTCAGATCACTCTATGGTGCCCCACCATACGGCGATTTAATTTGGTGCCCCACGACTTCATCTCCACGCATCCAACCTTAGGCAGTCAGCACGACCTGGCAAACCTTCTTCCCCACCTGCCCGTACATCATGTCCAACCGACTCGTAGGACGTGGCTTGGGCGTGGCTTGGACGCGCATCTGTCACTGCCGGCGCGCCGTCATCAAGCAATCAGCCCATCTTGCCTGCTCAGTGCTCCTGCTTCTGCTTCTGCTCCGAACCTTGGAACGCCCCAGCATAGCGTCAGCTGACCAAAGGTTGCGCCCATCTGCGTCGACGTAGCCATTGCCTTGGCTCCTGACCCTGCTCGAGACTACTTCCGTCGCGTGCGAGCCAGCTGAGCTGTCACAGGCTCGCCGCTGCCCGGGCCCCTGCCCACAACCGTTGTTTCGACCTGAGAAGTAGCCTGCAGCGGTGAGGACAGGTAAGGCTGATATCGACCAGGATCCCGCCCCCTCTCCCACGCGAGGCTTCCACGCAGATTCTTAGTGTCTTCTGGCCGTGCAAGGATCCTCTGCAACCTGCAAAACCAATCCTCTTGTCGGGCGTTGCTGGCTGTTCTTGTCTTGCTTCGCCTGCGTCGGTTTGCGCAAGTGTGTGTACACCATGCAGCCACACGTGCGCCAGTAAGTATTGAACCGCTTTGGATCTCTGGAAATCTAGATATACTTGGGCAGAAACGAGGACAGTATCCCGCCCGACCCGGTAGTGTGGCTCGATTTCTCCGATCTCCTTACATGCGCCATACATAGCTCAATCTCGGCATCAAACCGTCATACCTGTCACTCCCGCAGCCGCATCACCAGCCTCGGCTCCAAATCCAAATGTCGGTAGCCACCGCCCAGGTTTCTTGACTGGAGCCAGCACATTGCAAAATTCGCTGTAGCACGACATGCGAACCGCATGCAATATGCTGCGCTGCAACATCCCCGAGCCCAACGGCCCACTTGCACTATGTCCCATTTGCAATTGACTCATGCTCGACACAAAGCACTAGCCTTCCGGTCAACTTGAGCAGAGCCCCATCCCTTTCCCATGTTGTGCGCCTTTTTTTTTTTTTTTTTTTTTTTTGATATACTGAGCTAACATGTATCACCGGGTATCTTCTCCAACCAGTCGCAATGCAGGCTTCCAATACGGTACTGCCACGTTGAGAAGGACGTGTGCGTCATAGATTAGGGCACCCACTTCTGTAATACGTGCTCATCACCACTTATGCTTACCACGAGAAGGTCATGTCAACCTGTTTGACCCAAATAATTACAGTCAGCTGGTGTGGAAGGAGTGACGAGGTCGGCTAATTTGTCGCAATTAGTATTACCTAAGCGCGGAACGCTTGTCCGAACGTCACCGCTGCCTTTGAGTCTAGTGCAATACACAGACAACCACACGATGCCCGAGTCTATGACATTGCCACAACTCTCGTCCTTCCGAAAGCAGTATCTGAATCTTGAATTTAATTCTCTGCGCTCGGCTAAGCTCGAAGGAGTTTTTGTCAGCCTTACCCCCGGCGATCCGTCACTATGGGTGGGTGTCATATTTGTTAGAAGAGGTAAATAGATATGCTTGTCGGCAGACCATGACCGCATTGCAGAGGATTCACTTTTCATAGGTCCATATGCACCTGCAGTTCTGCGTTTCCAGATTTCCTTCCCAGCTAGCTATCCTACTCTGCCACCCCTCGTGACCTTTTCAACCGATGTTTTCCATCCACTGTTGACGCCTCTCACCACGTACACATACACCACTGGGTCACTCGATACCGACACCGTCAGCGCTACCGATGATGAGCGACTGCCGCCGGGAGGCTTCAGTCTGCGCCATGGTTTCCCACAGTGGTTTGGGCGAGCTCGAAGATCAGCGCCAAGCTCTCGAGATGTGAGTGGATCTACCATGAGCAGTTCCAACCAAAACTCTACCCCTGTGCCGCCAAATCTAGGTAGCACTCCACCCGCTACAAGAGATATCTCGATCGTGCGAATCCTTGATTATATGCGCTCAACCTTCAGCGAAGAGTCTGTTCTGGATTCTCTTCCACTCGAAGCGGCAGCAAATCCTGGAGCATATCATGCCTGGCGAACATATAGGGCTCCCGCCTTGCAGATTGATCAAACGCCAACATCAGATCCTCAACCCCCTGTGTCTGAACAAGCAGGCGACGCATCGGCGTTAGGCCGAAATCGACGCCCGGGAGATTGGAACTGGGAGGGTGTGTGGGAAGACCGTGTCGCAAAGGCCGTGAAAGCCAGCTTATCTGAGCCATCTTTATTTTCAGGAGAAGATATAGTGAGTATTCCAAGATCTTTCGCGAAGCATGCGCAGCTACTAACACTTCCAGATTCGCTTTCGCGATAGTGATGAGGAGACCATGGAGAAGATGAAGATACGGCTAGGGAAAGCGTGTAGTTTGTTGAAGCTACAGGCCGAATGAGACGCCGAGGTCAACTCGGATTGAAGCGCTTTACTAGGGCCGTTGTTGCGGCTTTACAGCTCTATTGTGTAGCTGTTTTGGCAGGAATCACGTTGCTCATCCATTTTGGGTAGGTTCATAGGTGATCCGCACCTAAATTCTGCAGGCGCGAGGTGCCGCTTGTGTTGTAACGGTACTCTAACGCCTCAACATCCATAATTCAACTAAACACGTTCACATTGGTCTGTAATTCAGTTGGCTCATCAAACCGATATCCGCTTCTACTCATCTTTTTATTTTTCGCGTCATCTCAAAAGTCCTGGTGAATGTGGTATCAGGCTTATTTGGGCATCTCAAATCTTGGAACTTCTTGAGGTGAAAGCGACAAATTGTTTTGATTTCAGTAGTCCAGCATGGCATCTACAGCTGTTTGCACCCTTTTGCTACCACACCCCGCGACACTCTGTCCACCCCCGCTTCATCTTCAAAGGAAGCCCAAGAAGACAACAATTCGGCAACGCATACTCCGTAAGTCAACACATGCCCGGGATCTGTTCACCAACGGCCCATTAGACGACATCATCGATGTGATCAAAAGCGACATTCGGGACTCGCTGCCCGATTGTAACTTTGACTTGTTCCATCTAGAACAAGCACATCGAGGCAACGCACCGTCACCATGGGCCGTGACACCTCTACCCGTTTGCCGCGCACCTGGAGACAAACCTCTGACGATACGCAAGAACAGGAACAGTTGCTCTTCAGCATCAGAATCAAGTATGGGAGACCGCATGGTTTCATCACGCCATAACAGCCAGGAGGAGGGCATGCCTGCAGGCACGGTAGGTACACCCCTCATTCCTAGTACTACATCTTTCCCTTCGTTTGACGACGACACGTCGTACGAGCCCGCCGATCTTGCGATTTCTGAAAATGCAATGATGTGCACTGAACATAATATTGCGGGACAGAGCTTGGAGAACACAATTGAGAACGCGGGTGGCCGTGCCGATACTACGCAGTCGCGACGCCCTTCTATTATGCGGCGGTTTACGAACCGTCTTCGTCGCTCGGGAACAGAAGATACGGCTGTTAGTACTGGTGATATCCCTGAGTTCGTTTCGTCTTCGATACCGACATCGCCTACTCTCCCAGAAGATGAGATGGAGAATGAGCCAAGTGATCAAGATATTGAGGGTTATTTCAGGAGGAACGCGAAGAGGCTTGTTTTCCAGCTGAAGGCACTGTTTGGCTAGCTGGCTAATTTGAATTAGTAACACTCGACTTGTAGCTATCATGGAGCGCATGACACGGCAACTTCCAGCTCCCGTAGAAGGTGATTATGAAATGCTCTCTGAACAGCCCACAGGAGCAAAGTCCATACCCACAACCCTTCGAGCAGTAATCAAAATTTTCCCACAGATAAAGTTCCTACACGGCGATGTGCAGGAATTCAATGCTGCTATTGAGATTGAAGGTGTGCTTCACAACCGAGATATGCCTCTCAACATTACACTCGATGTAGTGTTCGTAATTGACAACGGGTCAGTAGTCGTAGATCATTACTTACTTAGTTCAGTTAACTGACAAATTCATAAAGGTACTATGTCACCAAGGAATGTCTCGACAAAGCAGCAGATGCGGTTAACGGTGGATTGTACCATCTGCGACGTGGGGACCGTGTTGCCCTCTACACGACACACTGTGCTCATAATACTGTTACGGGAAACAGACCTGAGATGCACTTCCCGCTCCGTCCACTCAGTACGGACACCGAGGCGACTTTCCAAGACCTGACTACTGGTATTTGTCAACATGGCATCCAAGCTTGGGAACCGGCCCGTCCAAATCCTTCTGTGATCGAAGTTGTGCTTGCTGTGGCGAAATCTCTCAAAGATAATAACCCCAAAAAAGACCGCACTCACATAATCTTACTCTCTCCCACCGCTTACGTTTTACATGATATATCAAAGACGTATCCAGATTGGTACATCCACCACATCAATCCAGCAGCATTACCATACCGTCGCGAGCCAGAGCCCGAAGGCACCGTTTGCTTTGACAGCTGTTGTAAGAATGTTTTTGTTGGCAACTGGAGCTCCTATGAGTCCGTGCCTCGCCGTATCAAGCATATTTTGAAGAATGCTCGCTCCGAGGGCCCTATCGGCGAGTTGACTAATGTCTCGATCGACATTCGAACCAGGGAGGGGTGCGAATTCATTGAGTGCATCGGACGCAAAGATATCCCGCATTTGCGGCTTGGTCAAGTCCACACTATTTTTGTCCGTCTACTCATCGACCGGAACAAGGCGCGGATTGTTGACCTCAATTCGGTCAACCCAGTCTTCAACTCGAGCTTGAATGCCAAGGGTTTGAGACAAGAGTTGCAGAATGCCGTTGCTCTCGGTGCTAGCAAGGTGCACATCTTTGACGTGCAACTCTACCACCAGAATGAGCTCCATGCAGCTGATTGCTGGAATTACACCGAGTCTCCGTTTACCATCATCCGTGACCAAGGCCGCCTCGCGCCGCCCGTAGATACCGCCGTAGAGTTCTACAAGCGCCAATACTTTCACCAGTTTGTTCATCTTGACACGAAAGAAGCGAAAGTTAAAGCCGAAAACCTTCTCGCTAATCTTGCAGATGATAACGAGCTAGCCCGGAAGGCCATTGAGCGCATGGCCCGCGAAATCAAGTGCCAGGAAGCAATTCGTGAATACGAGCAAGCCTATCGCCAAAAGCTCCCGCTGTGTCCCGGCCCGATTGACCTCGAAGTCCCCCACGAATGGCTGCTTGAGATCTGGAACAAGAAGAAGAGTAAGCGTCACGGCGTCACTGGAGTCCCTGGGCTGCTTGACAGCAGTATGTAAAGGGTTAGAGTAACCCTTCCGAACGTGGCCGAAAGCGGCCGAAAGTGGCCGAAAGTTAGAGCACGGCCACCATTCTTGACCGTTGGGCTATTATGTTCTGGAACAACATCCACAGCTTCAGCAGAAAAAAGGGCTTTACACATTTCAAGTTGCTGCGTCTTGGCGCAAAATGCCGGAGGCCTGGTGGGTGGAGGGCCGTGCACTAGACACAGGATCCCTTTTCTTCCACGGCACCCAATCACGCCGCGCAGCCGGGATGCGTTGCGATTCATAGGGGAAAAAGATAGTTAGATAGGTTCTACGACAAATCACGAGACCAAATCCCAATGCGCAGCTAAGCTAACCCACGGACTTTACTGCCTGACAATGACGTTGGTTGGCACCCCTACCCATGACCCAAACTTCGGTTCCTCGCAGCCCAACCCTCCTCCGTGACTGTTGCGGTTTGGCGTCAGGCCCAGCTGAACCAGGTCCAGCTACCTACAGTGCCTTCGCTCGCATGGCAGAGCGCATCCCTATCAAAGTTTGGCAAATCAGAAACTCCGACAGGGATGCGATCTGTTATGCGAAGGCACTGTACCCCATGGCCCAGTGCCAATCTAGTTTCGTCCCCAAAGCCTACAACGTCCAATCGGAGATTTGTCCGACACACACATGCACTAGCCAACATGCCCACGCGAAAACTAGCCTTGCAACGCCGCGTGTTTGGCTTCCCTGGTTCCCTTGTCCTCTTTTTTTTCGTCCCCTTGTCATCTTTTGTTGCTGGCATTTATTTTGGCTGCGCTAGCCTTACCGCGGAAGGACGCTCCGTGCGCGCGGGTCTAAGATTGCGTGCCGCAGCCTTCCTCTTTTGGCCTAGTGGACGCGATGAAGGTGGGTTGGGGGATCGACATGGGGGGCTCGCCAGTCACTACCTCCATCAAAGCAATTGAATTTATCTGGTACCGCCCTGGCGGTGGGCCGACTTTTACTGGGCTAACGGCATGGGTGACTGAAGTAGCGGTCTGATATCGTTATCACTATGATATGTACTCTATGTGTGACGTACCACCTGCCCTGCCAATCTTGTCTGAGGTACGACGGAGGTTGGTGGTTCGGCATGTTTGGCGGAAGATCTGGTTTGTAATACAAGCAGTGTAATTATGAGCGAACGAGTGCGCAATTAGTTAGTTTTTTTTTTTCCCTTTTCTCCACGAAAAGAGCGAGAGTTCAGGCATGGGGGCCTATGTGATAGGCTGGGATGTGAGACGATAGGATGCCTGTGGTTTCACGGACCATGCAACCTGTCGTTGCTTTTGATGCCTTTGGGTACATGGGGTCATGGAATGCCTGTCTCCGTGCTGTGCATTAGCGTAGTATGTCATAAGTTTTTAACTTTGGACGTTTGCTTTTGCCTCCTGGTAAAACCCATGCTGCATAACCATGCTGAAATAAGTACAGGACTACGCTGCATGGAGGTCATCGGTGCCATTGCACTGCGCTTTGAAACTTTGTGTCATGATGACTTGGCGTTTTGTCTATTCAGCTTCGGGCTTCGGGCTTCATGACACACCGAGCTTGGCTGTGAAACCACTTTGCTCGCTACTGAGTCGAGGCAACAGAGTGCAGCGCTTGAGATACAGGCCTAGTAGGTAAATGAAGCTATTATGATGATTATCGATTCTTGATCGCTTCTATCTAATTAGTTACTACTACGCAATCTTGGTGTACAGTTTGGTCTAATTCACTCGTGGCATAATGCAAGCCCGAGTATGTATTTCCATTGCTGCGAGCATAATAAGATATTATCTTACATTATGGTGAATAGGTAAAAGAATAAATATACATGAAGGTGTTTCTCTAAAAGGGGTTGTAACGCTAAGAAGAGTATAGCAGCTAAGGAGTAATAAATTATAAGTTGCCCAGAAGAAATGTGTCGTGAAAAAGTGACTACAGCCTTGGGAATTTTTCAAGGTCCTGGTCCTCTCTATGCATACCTGCACATGCAAACTCCATGTCACCGCTCTTTTTTCTATGCAGTAGTGATGCGAGAGAGTGAACACTGTGTGTGAAGCCGGAATCGGGGCTGCGAATAACGTCATCGTTGTAGCCTTTGAGTGCGTCAAGCTTCGTAGAACTGCCATGTTTCTGCCCGTCGCCGTACGGACTCTTGTTAGATATGAAGGGTATCTTCGCTGCCAACGGGGAGCGGGAGTTTGACATCATTGCTTCGCCTGAGTTGCGCCTGAGTTGAGGGAAAGCGCTCAAGTAATGCAATGGAGGGCTGAGGCCTGTGGGAGATGGAACGACTTTGTCCGCTGAATATCGTTTGATGTCGTCCCATCCTCTGTGAACCGTCCCTTGTGGTGGTGTGAGGGGTGACACTGTGTTGCCAACCTGTTTTTGTGATGCTGAAGACTGGTAGTCTACCGGAGAGAAGCATTCCGATGCTACAATGGTCGTATCTGGTGACACTGGGATTGCCTCTGTGTGCCTACTCTGTGGTCGAGCCGCTGTGTTGGGGCTCAATATCGATGTGGCCCAAGGATTTTTGGAAGACGCCCTCACTGCTGGGCTTCGGCTGAGGCGGTTTGTTGCCTTGGATGGTGCAAATACGGTGACTGAATTTGGGGTTTCTGTATGAGCATCCACCCCGAGAAGTAAATCATGCTCGAATGGAGTTTTGAACGGACCCGTGAAGGTTACCTCCTTGACAAATGATAGACTGCGATTAGAGTGGAAGCCGTAACGTGCCAACGATTGCGACGGCAAAGTAGTAACATCCGATTTCATGTTCGGATTGCACGCCATTGACGAGATCTCTCCTAGTATGCTGGTTCTGCCTGTCGGTGCTGGCAAGGTGCTGTTCATGACGGGCTTCAGCACTGGTGATGGACACATAACGTCGGACAAAAATCCAAGATCCACATCAGAGAATTCAGTTACGGTTGGAGACCCCTGTGGTGCAGCTTTGTAACCTTTAATTGCGGCTGAGATCGCAGCAGCGGCATTCGTAGGTGAGGATATCGAATTACTCGTTGAGCGGTTCGAATGTGGGAAGGCGTCTTCCATATTTCCAAAAGGATTGCCATTATTAGCGAAGTGGGGAGCTGTTCCAGTGCTATATCGATGTCCATTTTCTGGTGAGTTTCGTGGCGTTCCAGAGTGGCGCTCGTTGATTGGCATACCACCAGCTGCGCCAGACATGAAAGTATCTGCAAAATCGCCTTCATTTCCGCCAGCGTGAGGATCGTATCGATATGTCATTTTTGGGTACATACTTCCTGTGCTAGCGCGTCTTCCTTTCTTAGCATGGTAGCGCCGAGCAAGGTAAAAAGCTGCAATAACGGCGATAAGAAGGCCAGTTGTGCTGGCAATCACGACACCCGCAGTTTGTACTCGGGTCAAAGGAGGCAGAGGTGCAGGCGGTGCAACAGCGGTTGGAGATGTAGACCCAGTCGGGGAAAAGTCAATAGAGAAGCTGAAAGAGATGGTTCTTGTAGCTTCAACAGTTTTAAGTGTTGTCAAAGCTGACGATCCGCTCATAATAGTTCCCGACGTGGAATTGGTGCTGCCTGACACTGCTGAGGAAAGGGCTATCGAAGCTACAGTAGTGGTGCTAGCTAACCATGTAACTGTTGAATTACTCCATGTTGATACAGCAGAGATCTTAGAAGCTGCTGATTTCGTCTTTTCAGGAACGGCAGAGAGCGCAGTTGACAGCGCTGCATCGCTGAATCTACTCGTGGAGATTGGTAAGCCAGAAGTGGATGCGATATTTGAGCGTTGAGAATCAATAACACTCCCCGATGATGCTTGGGCCAACGAGACATCCGGGGTGTGCTGTGATGAGGCTGACGCGAGTGTTGAAGAAGAGCCCCCTTCTTTCGTTGATGCATATCCTAAAGCCGAAATTGAACTAGCTGCAGGAAGTGAGGCCGTGCTGGCAAATGTGCTCAAAGTAGGATAGGCTGAGGAATTACTTGATAGAAGGCTGAGTAGTGGCAAGAGTGAAGATGCTGGCGTGGGACTCGTATTATCGTTCCTTGATTCGGAGGCAGCAATTAGACTGGAGAATGGTGGGAAAGTCGGCGTTGGAATGCTTGAGACAGAGGAGGGAGTATGTGCCGATACTCCAGTCGTTACCGATGGGAGTATAGACGAGGGAGAAAGAACCACGAGTGTGAATACTGAGAGGGATGTCCCAGTAGCACTAATGTGAGTAGTACCTTGACGCCCTGAAGGAATGACAGACGATTGCAATTGTCCAGAGGGTATTCCGACAATCGAAGTGGATGACAGTTGCAGCACAAAATTTGAGCTACTCAGGCCTAACGTGGGGGTGGCAGCTGTTTGCTGCGATGAACTGAGCCCTTGAGATGATGTACTTGGTCCAATAGCGCTAGCGACTGCCTGGGGAGTTGAGACTGTCGAAACTGGAATGACTGGTTGCACCACTGGGTTTGGTGTTGGTACATTGGAAGCGCCCTCAAGCGTTGAATGAGATTCCGAAGGTGTTGCTATGCTATGCGAAAAAGCTAATGTAAAGCTTATAAGCAATGCAGGCGGAGGTTGGCTAGTTTCCTGCGGTACACCGACTTGTGTTGATGTTGATATATGTTCGCTTATGGAGAATTTCGAACTGGGAATATCAAGGGTTTCCCTAGGTGAGGGGTTGGGCGAAGGGGAAACTGAAGAGCCGGTCGAAATTGGTTGTATGGATGGAACATTTTGCTGCGAGGTAGGGATAGCCACTGGTTTTGATGCAATGCTACTTGTTGTCTTCAATGGATTGCTTGATTCTGATTGTACTGCCTCTGGGCTGTATGTCGAACTCCAAACCGGTGTAGTCACAACTAAGGACACACCATCTTTGAGTGAGGTTGGTTTCACCTGACCTTGCTCTGATGTCGAAACAGAGAGAGAAGAGACTGTGTGGACTTCCGATGTTGTCGGGGATGGGATTGACAATCTTGTCTCATTTCGTAGAGGTAGGCCTTGTCGTTTTAAAAAGTAAACCAGTGATCTTTCGGTATCATGGCTTTGTGGAGGTAATTGTTCATCTATAGGAGGCATATCAGCGTTTGTACTCTTACATTTGACATAGATCTTACTATAGCTATTCGGCAGTGGGCCACTGCTCACCAGCCATGATGTTGTGAAGCACGCGAACGAAAGACTCTTGAACAACATTGCATTATCGCAGAAGAAAAAAGAATGACTGCATGTGCATGCACCATAAAGACAACACACAACAAGAAACTGAAACAAAGAATCACCGTGCTGTACTTAAGAGCCGCCCCAGATCTTGAATGGAGACCGAAGGCATTGTTGGTTATTCCCTGCATCGGGCCAATTTAGGGCTAGTGTCTACGCCGCACTAGCACAGATTGCAGCGGGATTGGGGCTGAGCCCACAGATGTCCGAGAATACCAACAATAATGTCAGCCGAATTTAGCCCCAGTGCACGATGTCTGCTTCTGGATCTAGATGGGAATCAGAAAATCGAAAAGGGAAAGGTCGCATTTTCGTCAGGATTCACGACTGCTGATGTTGTTGAACAGTTGCATTATCATTCTCCAGGTTGATGCCTATCAGAATCGTCTTGTATTGATTTCGTTTTCCTGAAAAACCGTTCACAACTATGCCTCCTCCGCAGCGGAGCTGTTTGGTTCAGCGGTTGCCGAAAATTAACCTGCGGCGGGTATAAGAACGGGTGATCGCATTGCCGTCCGCCCGCGCCGCTCTGCCTTGCGTGGTGGACGCTCCGCCCCAAGCAATCAAGTAAACAGACGCGAACGGTCGTTCTGTGGCGGAGCGTATGCTGCCCAAGCGGTAGCAAAATTAGCCAAGCACTAGCCGGTTGAGCCGCTGCCGCTCACAACGTTCGCTTGGCTATCACGAATTACCTCCTGCACCCACACTGGCAGGGCGCGTACCGCCGCAGAGATGCGTGGGCCTATGATCAGCTGCCCACTCTTCGCTGCAATAATTTGCTTGACCATGGCTTCGGCGACATCCTCGGCTTCTAAGAGCTTCGCCCTGGCGCGCTTGAGGCCGGACTGAATGGCGGGGTGCGCAGTGATGGCTGTCCTGGTCCAACCCGGATGCACAATCGTTGTCTTGATCTGAGGGCATTTATGCCTGTGCTTCAGTTCCTGGCCGAGACCCTCGTGAAAAGAAAGTAGGGCTGACTTGGTGCAACTGTAGTCTACAGCAGCTGCTAAAGAAACGAATGAGGCCAAACTTGCAACACTCATGATGTGGCCTTTCTTCTTCGCTAGCATATCTGGTAGGAACTCTTGTACCGTGGTCCAGTGACTGATTAGATTGATATCAAAGATCCTTCTAAGATTTTCGAGAGGGATGTCAAGAATGGTGAAAGCATTTCCAATGCCAGCATTGTTGATCAAGATGGAAGGCGGCCCCAAGTCAGAGCGGACTGCTTCTGCAGCAACATGTATATCACTATGCGAAGCGAGGTCGCACTGATAGTGCCAGATCAGTTTCCGCTCATCTGTCAGGACATTAGCTTCTGATACAATGCATTACGTAACTTGAACGAGTCACTCACTTTCAGTGAAGTTTTCAGAGAGAGGCACGACATCTAACACGGCGCAGCGTATGCCGTGCGCGACCATGCCTTTGACCACGCACGCCCCGATTCCTTGGGACCCACCAGTCACGACCGCCACTTCGTGTTTCCAGTCCCATTGGTTCGTATCATTTTTCCACACCCATCTGTTCTCTGCCCACTGGTTCAGGACTGCATTGAGGTCGAGTATTGCCCATGGAGTAAAGACCCACTTCAGGCACCAAAGGAGGGTCTCATCGGAAAGAGGAAGGCTGTTTCCGAGTCCCAGAAGCGAGGGATGGGAGGTGTGGAGTGCAAGGCACACGACAACGAGTAAGACACATCTGATCATGACAGTAATAGGTCTTTGATCAGGTCCAACGCCAACGCTTCTTTGGTGAGAAGCGGCTGTAGTGAGATTTGAAACAGCCTTAGGCGGAGGGCTGCATTTCCCCGCATGATGATTGGCTGAAGTGGGATAACTGATGCCGCGGCCTCAAACTTGGGGATATCAAAAACCACTGCTGCTGGCCTGTGAACTGCGTCATCGCAGCGACGCATGCCTTCTGCTCGCACGTACTGCCTGCGCAGTGCATTGGCCCCGTTTCTGTATCCTGCCTTGGCCGATACTATTCTTTTGTCGACCGCGCGACGATGTCCTCTTCCGCGGCGATTTCCTCAGCAATTGAGACGCAGCTCGACGGCGGGCGAGCGTGCCAATGCTCATGCAGACAGCCAGCAATCACGACTCGACCCGGGAGCGGACGACTACTCATTGACCCCATTCGCCGACCGATGCATTCTCACCGTTGAAGCTGGTGCGGGTGGCCACGGCTGTGTTTCTTTCTTGCGCGAAAAATACATAGAGGAAGGGCCGGCCAATGGCGGGGACGGAGGCAGCGGCGGCAACATATACATCCAGGCCGTCCGTGGCGAGACGTCATTGCACAAGCTTGCGCGTCGGCGCCTGGTCAAGGCTGGCAGAGGGCGCAATGGGCAGGGAAAGGTGAAGGGAGGCGAGCGCGGGGCCGACGTGCTCATCACAGTGCCAGTGGGGACAATTGTGCGCGAGCTGCAGCGACACGACCCCATCGCCATCATGGAGAAAGAGCATTGGCAGGCAGAGAGACAGGGCGGGCAGGAGCAGCCCGGCGACGAAGAAGGAGACGGCAGGGGAAGCTACAACAAGAGCAGATGGCTGGTATTTCCCGGCACCGTCCCCTCAGAGCTGAGCAGAATCACCTTTCCAAAACTGCCCCCGCCTCGACGATCGCATCTCGCAGCCCTGGAGCCAGATGCGCCCATATGGCTTGACCTGGACAAGCACATGGAGACGCCCATGTTGATAGCAGCGGGTGCCATGGGCGGCTTGGGCAATCCGCATTTTATGACTCCCTACAACTCGCGACCCAAGATGGCCACCCGGGGCCATGAAGCGCTGAAGATCTCGCTGCAGCTTGAATTGAAGATATTGGCTGACCTGGGACTGGTTGGTCTGCCCAATGCTGGCAAGAGCACGCTGCTTCGAGCTCTAAGCAACAGCCGCGCCCGGGTTGGTAACTGGGTGTTTACCACACTTCAACCTAATGTTGGCACTGTTGTTCTTGACAACCACAAGGGTCGTCCACTCGTCACATCGCGCAGGCCAAACGGCGAGATACGCGAGAACTTCACTATTGCCGACGTCCCCGGCTTGATTGAGGATGCGCATCTGGACAAAGGCCTTGGGCTTGGCTTCCTTCGACATATTGAGCGCGCCGCGGTCCTCGCTTTTGTCATCGACCTCTCAGCCGGCGACGCCGTCGATGCGCTCAAGCTGCTCTGGCGCGAAGTCTCCGAGTACCAGGCAATGCGCGGCAGGGAGCTCAATGCTGAGACAGAGCGTCGAATGGTCACATACACGCCTCCCAACATGACTCCGCCAGCGAGTGATGCGCGTGATCTGGTTGACTCGCCAAGTCTAAATCCGTCGCCCGAACCTCTGCCGTTTCTGACATCCACTCCCATCTCCTCCAAGCCTTGGTTTGTAGTTGCAACCAAGGCAGACTTGCCAGACACTCAAACTAACTTTGAGGCACTGCAGTGCTACTTGGACGATATAACAAAGGGTATACAGGCGCATCCCAGTAGTCGCAAGCATGCTTGGAAGAGGGACGTTCGAGCTGTGCCCGTGAGTGCCATCAAAGCCGAAGGCGTACAAGTCATTCCACAGCTGGTCATGGACTTGTTGGAATCATAGCGTATATTCCAGATATAGAATTGATACCCATCTCCTCTCTTCTTCTCCATGCAAGTTAGATAGGTAGACAAACTCAACTTCATTTTACTCTACCCTATTGCTCGGGCGGAATTTTGCCCTAACGTATTGGCCGGGAGGCGCAGCAGTGCAAATGTCCCGAAATAGTGTGGGCAACGATATTATGAGCCCCCACCTTATACGAGCAGATCTGATTTTTATGATTCCATGGCTTACTCGCAGAACGTCACCAAATTACATCAAGACAAAACCGATTCAATATTTCGCGTGGAACCACGCTCCACACGTAAACAATATGGTGGTGCATTGTAGCACTCACAGAAGATACACTTTGTCCCACAACTTCCATGGAGTGGCTTGCAAGAAAGAGAATAATGCGGGCAGGTGCATTGGACACGTAAATTGCATTTGCTATTTCAAAGTTTTCATCGATACCTAAGCACCTCGGTAGGTACTTGTACATGCACATAACTGTTCCCTAGACCGCGTTGAGTCACGCGTTGCTCGCGGAGATTCGTCGGACCGGTCTTGGCAAGACGTGACGAAGCTTCTCGAATAATTCTGCCTCGACAACATACCTATTTCAACCCACCACTCTTGTTTTCTGCATTTACTGGAGGTTGCTCTAAGTTACTATTTCTTACTGCCAGAGTACAGCTTTTCCACCTGCTAATTGGTAAGTGCGCAACCAACGCAGAATTTTACTTTCTCATTGAAGGATGAGACCCAAGCTGGCACCAGTCTTAGAAGACTTGTACTCTTTGCATGCGGACTAGCTACAAGACTATATGTCTGAATTCTGATATCCAACCATCTGCTCTTGCTGTACCACACAAGTATAATTGCACCGATACTAACGTGTCTCGTCAGAATTCTGTAACCCCCCCTCGTTCCCACCATCATCATGGTTCTCCACAATCCGAACAACTGGCATTGGGTCAACAAGGACGTGGCACCCTGGGCCAAGTCATTTCTTGAGACGGAGCTCACAAAAGTGTCCGCCGAGCAAGATGGTGTTTCTGCAAAGGTCAACAAAGTTGTGAGCATGGACGGCGACGTGGATGTAAGCCAGCGGAAGGGCAAAGTCATCACAATCTTCGATGTACAATTGAAACTAGAATACTCCGGTACGTCTCTTCTCTTTGGCAGCACATAGGCCTGGCCCGCTGACTTGGTCGGCAGGCAAGAACCAAGAGGGCGAGGAAGCTAGCGGCACAATCACGATTCCCGAGGTCGCTCATGACACAGAGGAAGACGAGTATGTCGTATGTTCCCTTCGCTCACAGCCAATCCTTCATATTACACATTAGTGGCCAAATTTGCTAACAACGCCTTAGTTTGAGGTAGATGTCTACTCCGATGATAGCAGCAAACAACCTGTTAAGGAGTTGGTACGAGCCAAGATCCTGCCACAGCTCCGTAAAAACCTAGCAAAGCTTGGTCCGGCGCTCATGGCAGAGCATGGCAAAGACATTCAGCATGCTGAAGGCTCTAACCCAGGAAGTGGGTTTGCAACACCAAAGGTGTATTCGAGCTCAAGTGTGAACAAGTCCACAGACTCTAAAGCAGACGTGGGGTCACAGAAGTCGAGTTCTGGCGCGGTCGTCAATGTGACAACGATCAACGACAGCACCGAATTCCGTACTGATGCAGCAAACCTCTTTCAAACCTTCACTGACCCACAGCGTATTGCCGCTTTCACACGTTCACCACCAAAGAACTTCACTGGCGCCAAGCCTGGAGGTACCTTTGAATTGTTCGGTGGCAACGTCACTGGAGAGTACACCGAGCTAGAAGAGCCAACGCATATCGTCCAGAAATGGCGGCTTGCGCAATGGCCTGCCGGACACTACTCGACCCTTTCTATCTGGTTCGATCAAAACGATGTTGATGCTGTGACCGTGATGAGGGTGGAGTGGAAAGGCGTTCCCGTTGGCCAAGAAGAGCCGACCAAAACAAATTGGGACCAGTACTACGTCCGCTCTATAAAGACGACGTTTGGTTTCGGTACTATTCTATAAGTTTTGAGTAGATGTAAGCCAGAAGTGACTACTTACTACGTGGCAAAGGTGATGGAGTCTTTGGGCGAGGGAGTCTTCGGTGTTTAGAAGAACTTATGAATACTTACGAAGGGATGGGCATTGGAAGATATCAACGATAGTCGCAAGACATAGACAGTGAATACATACTGTTCACAACATCAAGTTTCCTATTGTGACTATAGGGCTAGAACGCATTGGCGTTCACATATATCAGTACTCCAGTTTGTAATATTCACCTCAACAGAGTTTTGAATAAGATCAGGTTTCCTAGCAATCTAGCCGCGGAAGAAGTGTCTTCGACGCACCGTACTCAAATGCCTTGGTTAGTATGGATGCGAGCATTTTGATTTTGTAAAACGTTTGTTCCCGCTAAACTAGGCTCTTTTGTTCTTTTCCAACTGATCGTCCCCCTACTGGTCGAGGGGATGGAGATGATAAGTTACTAGCTCTTTGTATAATCGTCGTTCAGCCTTACCACTGGCTGGGCGCGTTAGATAGTCACAAAAATGCCCATACCTCATCTCAAAGACTAGAGGAAGGATGCATGCTACCCTATCATAATATTTGCAATGAGCAACAACGTTCCAGAGTTCTCGTCATACCTGGAGCGTACAAAACGCACAAAACGAGTTGCTTTTCGAAATCAATCGACAAAAAACTTGAAAAAGTCATCATAATGCTTCCTAGAATTCATAGGCAAGATAAAGTTTGGTCGGCTTACACTGAGCTTCCTTGAAAAATACAGATGATGATGTTGGCTCGTATTTCCGGTTGTGCCGGCATTGGTACCTGCCCAAATGAGTTATCACAACCTAATCAATATCCCTGGAAACAAGCTGCACAAGCCTGCACAAGCTCCGCGCGACGTTTGCTTGGTTTCCCGTGTCGGTATGGCCTAAACTCTATTCAATAAATTTGAAAGACCCTCATTCCGGGTTCTTGGTGCAATCAAACTACCTCTGGACGTGACATGTTTGTGTTGCTGATACCACACTTTGGGCGCACGCTTTTGTCGCACGTAATACAGCTGTCTTTCCTACAAAGTTGTACCGGCCAGTAATATTATTCAAGTTCTGAACGGATAGCGTCATCTATATGACTGCTGATCTTGCCGACAGTCTTACCCTTGTTTGCCTGTCGTACTTGGATTCTTTAGCCTCAATTGGCAGGTCCATTGCACCGATTATGAGTTGTCAGATTAGCTGACGGCGAGACATTAAAAGCTGAATTACCGCCCGTAATTACTGTTATTGATTTCTACGTGATTTGTTTTGACTAATCAACTGACCCTCACTGCTTCTCTGTGAGGAGAGAATTAGGTACGTTGTTTATTCCAACTGTGAGATAAGATTGGCTAATTGATGCAAGTAAGCAATCGTATCGTGCATCACATTATGCATTACTCATCGAAGCTCAGCGCGGCGACGATTCTGCTCGCCGGCGCAGTTGCACAATTTGTCCCAGCCCCTACAGATCTTATCACCAAGAAAGGATATGCGGACATCTCTGTGCGATATAAAGAAGTACCTACAGGCATTTGCGAGTTAGATCCCAATGTAAAGAGTTATTCTGGGTATGCAGATGTGGATGATAACCAGCATATTTTCTGGTGGTTCTTTGAAGCACGGAATGGAGATCCGAAAGAAGCTCCGTTAACCGTCTGGATCAATGGAGGCCCTGGATCTTCGTCAATGATTGGTCTTTTTCAAGAACTGGGACCCTGTGGTATTGGGCCGGATCTAAAGCCGTTCAATAACCCGTATTCGTGGTCGAATGCCAGCAATATGCTCTTTATTGATCAACCCACGACAGTCGGTTTTTCGTACTCGGTCCCAGTACCGGGTTACACTGATAATAGCGGTTACATAATCCAGTTGCCAAATAATACATGCCCCGATTATGCGCAGGCAGTCGGGACATGCGGTACTTACTCGACACCAAATCATGCGTTGACTGCCAACACGACAGAAGGAGCGGCTCCAAACGTTTGGAAGACGCTGCAAGGTTTTATGGGCGCGTTTCCAGATTATTCACGCAATGGATTTAGTTTCACGACTGAATCATATGGTGGAGTGAGTTTTCAGAGCTATGTCCTTGCATATATAAACTAACAAAGTTCAGCACTATGCTCCCGTGTTCAATTCCTACTTCCTCGATCAGAACGCGAAGAACATCCCCGGTGCAGTGAATATCGATCTCAAGAATGTACTGATCGGAAATGGGTGGTTTGACCCACTCGTACAATACCAGGCGTATTACAACTTCTCCGTTTTCCCGGGAAACACATACGACTATGATCCATATAACGATACCGTAAAAGCCGAGTGGTACAATAATTTATACGGCAAGGGTAACTGCCTGGATCAAACGAAGCACTGCTATGCTACGGGCCAAAACTCAATTTGTGCTCGTGCTGATAGCTTCTGTGCCGACAAGGTCGAGTCTCTATATGACCTGTATAGCGGAAGGGATGAGTATGACATGCGATATCTGGTCCCAGACCCATTCCCATACGGCTATTTTCAACAGTATTTGAATACACCCCGTGTACAGAAGGCAATTGGTGCTTTCCAGAACTTCTCAACGAGCTCCAGCACAGTAGGCTCCGCTTTTAGCAACACGGGCGATGACGATAGGGAGTCTGGGACAATTGAAGCCTGCCAAAAGCTGCTCAAAGCGGGCGTTCAAGTTATGCTGTACTATGGGGATGCGTAAGTCAATATCTCCTGTAACGTTTGCCTCAGAACTAACCACTTGGAAACAGTGATTATAATTGCAATTGGCTTGGTGGACAAGTTGTCGCCGACATGATTAATGCCACGGGTTACTCCGAGGCTGGCTTTACTAATATTTCAACAAGCGACAACATCGTCCATGGCCAAGTCAAACAAGCCGGCCTCTTCTCTTTCCTTCGCATTTACGAATCTGGCCACGAAGTTCCCTTCTACCAGCCTCTTGCTTCGCTAGAGATATTCGAGCGTGCACTGAAGCAAGCTGACATTGCGACCGGAAAGGATAAGATAAAGCATAGCTACCGAACAAAGGGCACGCCAACGAGTACGTACAGAGAGGGCAATGGAACAGTGCAGTTTGAAGTTACGCCTAAAAATGCTACGTACAACACAGCATTAAATGCACCAGATCCAAAGCCGACTTGGGCAGTTGATCAGGTCGCGGTGAACAGGCCCCTGAAAAAGAGAGGTGTGGCTAGATTGGGAAGACCTCAGATGGTGAGGAGTGTAAAACGCCCTGCATAGGCCGCACTCTTCCTCTTGTTGCAATCGGAGAGCCGGAGGCATGTTGATGGATTGTCACATAGCGCATAATCCCGACACGGTACAGCTTAAGTTCATGCAATTCACAATGATAAATCTTACCGTGAAAGTGATGCGAAGATATTCTCTTAGAATGCGAGAGGCATGATAGAAGCTCAAAAGACGTAGGACTCCCAAACATACGATCTAATAGATGTGGCTAGATATAGGAACGGCTTTTCCTGAGTACATAGTTAGAAGGCAGCGCACAGGAACTTCAAGACACTTCGACCACTCAACGTAGAGCGAGCTGCTAGCAGACGGGAGGGAGCCATGACAGCGTTCGGTAAGATGCAGGGCTAAGCGAAGGTAGAGCTGGTATGCTCGCCTGTACACATTGTACCAATAGGAATAGAGAGAGTCCGTGAGACTAGTCGTATACCGCACCAATGAGAAGGGCGGAAGCGGTCATCTTGCCAAGAAGACAAGTGTTGGATCAGATCCTCAGGGGCGAAATGCACACCCTGGGGTTACTTATTTGTGGAGAGCATTGGTTTAATATTGGATGACTTGTGCTACCAATGGGTATGGTATGCCGAGGAGTAGGGTGCTTTGATTGTTGAACGCCCACTGCCTTGTGCGAACTCAATCTTCACGGTTAGAAAGCAGAGAAATGCATGAGAAAGAAAGGCATAAAAGGGCTGCTTCTGGCTGCTACACCTCTCACCGTCAAGCTGTACTTATCCGCCCCACAGCAGTTTAGCAACTCGAATTTGGCACCGATTTCAACTTTAAACCTCTTCCTGCATGCCAGTTTATTGGCCAGTGTGTGTAAGGTTTATTTGTAAAAAGCTAAATAAACTCGGGATAAATAGGATTTAACGGAAGGTTTACAAGAATAGCATAGCAAATTCATAGCAAAGATAGGTGGAGGGTTGTAGAGATTATGGGTGGAGAGGGTTGTGGATTGAAATAGGTATCGAGCCGGCTATTGAGCTGCTATCGAGCTGGCCATCGAGCTGCCTATCCATCAGCCATTGAGCCGGCTATTGAGCTGCCATCGAGCTGGCCATTGAGCTGCTATCGAGCTGGCCATTAAGCTGCTATCGAGCTGCCTATCCATCAGCCATAAAATTGGCCATCTATCGCCTCTAGGGTTAGCTATCGATCGCCCATCAATCGTCCAAGGGACTGCCTATCAGCCATTGAGTTGGCTAGGCTACCTACACACAAATGCCTTACCTTTATAATCTACTATTTCTTACCGTTGTTTGACTACTTTTCTACGTTAAAAAAGAAGAGATAAGGGTAGAAAGGAAGAAAGAAGGAAGAGGAAGAAGAGGAAGAAAAGGGGAGAGCGGGTAATACTTAATCCGGGCGACTGTGCGGAGGAAAAGTGGCGCGTGCGGACAAAAAAGAGGCGGGCACGGACAGAAAACGACAATTTTGCAGAGCTCTAGCAACAGCTACAGACATTGTATAGACTTGAAATTTGAGGACAAGGTAGCGGCAGGTATAGCGATTAATTTGCAGGTAATTTCAAGTGGTGCAGCGGGATATTGGTGGATTCGCTTATGTCTGTTAGTATATAGATGGTCAGCTCTGGCGTCGATCGGGTTCAGCCCTACACAAGCGACGTTGGCTGTCGGCCCCACGGCATGGAACAGGCGACAACAGGGCGGAGAAAAGGCCAAGGTAAGCGAGGTATTGTGGCCCGAGTGCATTGACTGTTGCGGCGACGAGGGAGCGCAGCCGAAGCGAAGTCGCATGAGGGTTTGCAAGTGGAGGCCTGAGTCAGCCGAACCCTGCATGCGCATGAAGGCTGAGCAGGGAAGCAAGCAATCGTCTGCGTATTGCATCTAGAAGCCACGACCACGCCTGCGACGACGACAACCTACGACGACAACCACTCACCATCACCGTAGTTCCTCCTCGCTCTCACTCTCACCACCCTCGCCTACCCCGCTCTCGCCCGGGCGCATCACGCTAGGCATTCCTCTTGTCTTGTCGCCCCTATCGCGACCTGGCTCCCTGGTCGCCCTCCCGCTGCCGTGCGACGCCGGAATCTGCCTCCCATCGCTTTTCCCCACTGTCCTCATCTATCCTGCCATGGTGTCTTTTGGCGCATGGCCTCGCTGAGAGGCTCTTTTGCCGTGCCATTGCCCACCTGACTAATAGCAGCTTCCTGTGCAGCACCCGCCCCCGCCCCCCAAAAGCAAATCACGCCGTTCTACCATGGCGCCCTCCAACATGTTCTCCTACCTGAGACCTGGCCACGCAAAGCGCAATGCCTCGAGTCTGGCCTCCCCGGAGCCCGTCCCAAGCCCCGCGGCTTACCCGCTGCCCTCGCCCTCGCAGAGCACCGAGTACTTCACGTCCCCACGCCTGCCTGACAATGCCAGCCACCTCTCCAGCGCGCCCATATCGCCCTACCCTCCCCAGCTGCCCCCCATCACCCGCGTCGCCTCCAAGCTGGGCCAGTCGCCCTCTGCCAGCAGGCCAGGAGCCTCGGCGGCCCGACCTGCGCCAGTTGCGGCAGCGAGCCCGGGCCAAATATCGCTTCAGCACGGCATGCTGTCCCCACCACAGTGGACCCAGGAGCAGCTGTCCCCAAGCTCCGAGGGCAACGCTCCTTCCACACAGCCCACAACCGCAAACACGCCGTCGCACTCATCAACACACCTAGCTGCCCCGACCATATCCCCGACCTACACCAACCTGTCCAAGTCCCAGACATCTCTGATGACTGGCATGAGCGATAAGCTGTCCAGCACCGGCAAGACAGCCACATCTCCCGGTACCCCTGTAGTCGTGCCACCCAAGGGAAAATCGAGGCTGAACTTGCGAAATCCCATGTCTCTTTTGATGAGACGGCGGTCTGGACAAACCCTCGATCCACTATCAGACCAGTCCCTGGTCAGCCACCGCGACAACTTTGACCCTAGTATTCGCGGCCATATCGTTCACGACTTCAACGCGCCCAGAGTCAACCGAAACTTTTCGCACAACAATGCCTATGGCAGTGACGAGGTACAACAGGACATGGGGCGTGTTAGCCCACCCAAGATAGAAAGAGAACACACCCCTGTCTTCCGAGAACATTTTGACGACGACACAAGTTATGAACAATCCCAGGCTGCTATAAGAGCTGAGCAGTTGGTCAACAAGGACTTCCTCGCAAGGGTCTCAGTGCACCTCCGCGCGCCCGGCACTTCACCCCTACCACCCCCACCGGTCTCCAAAGATCTCCCGCCTCCCCCACCTCTCAAAGACCTTCCATCCATCCCGCCTCCATCAACATCGTCACCGCCTTCTCGCTCGACATTTCATGCTGGAGATAATGTTTCAAGTGTGCTGTCGCCTGTTCAAGAGTCGCCAGATTCTGGGGAAAGTCTCATTGAAGCTACACCCCCGAAAAGAAAATCTACAAAAACACCGCCTGCAACGCGCTCAAGAGCCACATCCGTCACGGACCCTTCATTTCAGCCAGCTGGACTACCAACCCACTTGACAAGCAGAGCCTCAAGGTTCAGCTTTCAGATATCTGGCGGGAGCGATTCCGCCCAGGAAGCCATTTTGGAGGAAAGACATAAGCAAAAGGCAGCTGAGAAGGCTTCAAAACAAGTTCGAATGTCCACTAACACGCTTGATGATGAGTACGACGAGTATGGTATGGACGACTACGACATGGATGGTAGCTTCGAGGAAGATATCCCCATGCTTGGCGAGGAAGATGAGTTTGAGGGTCTTGGAGGCCAAAGCATGGAAATGAATATCAACACTTTCGACTTTTCATCCCTCTCGATACAGCCGAATCTAAACGACCCTGCAAGCCCGATGAATCCTATGGGGCAGCTGCAGACACCTATAGATGCCAATGGTAACCCAATAGGCTTCGCACTGTCCGAAGGGATGTTGCAGCAATACCAGCAATCCGTATTGAGTAGTCATCCTATCGACCCAGGTGTTGTTGCCGAAGCGCAACAGTCTACCTTGCCCACCTATGGTAATTCTATAGTAGAAGAGAAGCAGAGCCACGACGACATTGATCTTGGCGATGATATGTACTTTGACGATGGTTTGATAGGGCAACAGGATGAGTACGATATAGCGGCATTCGACGAAAATATCTTCGACGATCCAAATGGTCCATTGTACGAGCGAAAGGTGAAGCCCCCTCCGGCCAACGAGGTTCCAAATGCCCTTGCATCACATCCACCAGGGATCCTAAGCTCAGAACCCGGCTATGACGTTGATGACGATACTCTCATTCAGCATCTGGACGTGACTGGGTCCTCACTCGCTCACAAAACATCGGTTATACAACAGCACACGTTACCTGACTTCAACAATATGAACGCTTACCACAGCGCTCTTGCTGACGCGGCTACCCGTGCCGAAGCTGCTGGTAGATTCACACGCACAATGAGTATGAATGCTGGTCGACCAAACTCCGATGTCGAAGATTCCTCATCGCTCAGCAACTCGCGTCCAAGTTTGGTGCCTGATGATGGTCGCATTAGCCTAGAAAATGATGCCTTTCCTATTGAGGACGATATTTACGGCATGACCTCTAGCTTCGTTGATGACTATGAGTATAGCGACTTTGAAACGGGTCTTGAGGATGATCCGATGATCGCGGCGGCTAACGCCGAAGCGTTGGCATTCGATGATGAAGGATTCTACGGCCAAGAATTTGGGTTTTATGCCTCAGCTATTGGAGACTCGGCGAACACGTGGGGGGGCTTTTTCGGCCCTTCTGGGATAGGTCGCACCGTCAGTGGTCGAAATGCTGTACGGGAACCCAACCTTACCCCCATTACGGAACGCAGCGAATACAGTACACGCAACTCATTCATCAGTCTGAATCAGTTCCGTGGTGATGGGCAGCAGCCACTTAGCAGCCCTGGTCTCGCGCAGCTCGCTCGAATGAGCCCTTATGGATGGCCTGAAGAGGAGGACATGAGTCTTGACACATTGTTGAAGCTACGAAAGGGGGCATTTGGTGGCAGTGTGGCTAGCTTACCAGCCAGTACATCGAACAGCCCACGCAATTCATCACCCATGGGCATGCAATTTGTTCCCAGAATATCAACTCCAGCAGGCAACCGCATGAAAGAGCACACTGACAGCGAACCTGGAAGTGATGAGTCAACAAATATTGAAAGCGCCTTTGTGGGCCAAGGAGAAAGCGACGAGGGTCTAATGGACGCTGTTAATGCCGCACACGAGGAGGAGAATGACAGTGAAGATAGCACTGGCGTTGACGGACTGGAAAGCCGTACGCTTACGATGAGTGACTTCAATCATCTGTCTAACCCCGACAATCACTTCAAAATACCGCCACTACCGTCAGCTCCACAATCGCAAGCTCCACACAGTATACAATCACCATCTCATGTGCCTCTGCCCATGTCGCCAGATGAACAATCCTTGAAATCGCCACCCAACATCCTTCTTCCCATGTCACCCTTTGGGGTACCCCTAGCATCACCCTTTGTACCACAACAAAGACCGACAGCTCCTCCATCCATCGATACTTCACTTTCATCCCCATCCGCTACCATGTCCACATCAACAGGGCCACGCCGACAATCCATGGGCCTTGTATCACCCATCTCAAACTCCTCGCCTATCACTCCGAGCGGTAGCGGGTGGAGAGGCGGACATTCACGAAAAGGTAGCGCGGCAGACAGCGTGGCATATGTGCGTGACCACGACGAAACTGGAGAAGGAAGATGGATACTAGAACGCAGACGAACGGCCGAGAGCGGCGAGCTCGAGCTGATTGGGCGGGAGATTGTGGAAGGAGGAAGAATTTAATAGGTCCTGGCTGGCTTACCACAGGACGCATCGTTTTCACCAATTTTGCCTTTGGGCCCTTTTTGCAATTCCTCGTTGTGGGAGTGAATTGCTGCATTGGCTGGCGTTTTAGCGTGTTGGCGCATACATGCATGCATAATGAAGTCAGGCTGGACCTTGGGCGCTTCACTACGTGATATGACTGATAGAGATAGATGATACCTTGGATAGCGGAATGACTATGATAGCTGTGCTGCTAAATCATATTTGTATCAAGAGGCGTGCTGCTCGGGCTGATATTCTTTAGTCTCGTTTGTTTTCGTAATAAACCTTTGCTCAATCACTGGACGCATCCAGCCTACATAATCTTGCTTCTAGATCCACGATCGAGAATCCACAAAGTATGACGGCATAGACCGAAGCGGATATAGAACTAAACCCAAATTTATACACCATGCACTACGCATGTGAAATCTACTGAGATGTATCCCAACGCCCGAAAATGCGATGCAACACGTGCAAACCCACACTCTTCAGCTCTTTAGAAAAAAAAAAAATTCGCTCGCTCACTCATTCACTCCACCTTCAACGCCTCAACCCCATCCATCTGCAACCGGCCCATCAGCCCCTTAACAACAGCACATCCCTTTTCCCTCTTCTCATCCACGCCCTCCATCCACATGCGCATCTTCCCCAACATGCCCGTCCCATCCCCCCTCTTCCCACCTTCCTTAATATTGGTAAAAAACATGCGCCTCTTCCTCGCATCCAGCGCCTCCCAAACAGGTGTATCAGCGCCGCGCTCCACATTCGGGTCAAGAAACTTGACGAAGCTGATGAAGTAGTCAGAGATTTCGTTTTTGCGGCGCACCATGACTTGCCCGACGGTGCCGGCGTGCTTGGTGCCGTAGCCGTTTTCAATGTCGACGCCCCACATGACGTCCCATTGGTATTGGTAGGTGGGGATGCTGGGCGGGTTGTGCGTGGACATGGCGTTGGAGGCGAGGTAGGTGGGACAGATGTAGCGGATGTCGCCTTGGGCTTTTGCCACAGCGTCCCAGTAGCGACCGCTGTCGGGCCAGTGGCGGTCGTTTGGGTAGGTTTGGGTGAGGAGTGTGAGGTCCGCATCGGTGAGGAGCGGGTAGTGATCTTTGAGGTAGGATTTGAATTCGCCTTCCGAGTCGGTGGCTTTTTTGACTTGGTCGGTGCCTTCGTTGGAGGTAAAGCCGATAATGGTGGGTACTTTGGCATAATTGCCGTTCATGATGGCTGCGGGTGCAGGTGCGGTCCACATTCCGCCTTTAGGTTCGGTGGTTGGTGCCCACATCCAGCGTGGAGGCGTGTTACGGTCGGGAAAGTTCATAGGGTAGTTTTCGTAGTAGAGATCCCCGGGGCTGGAGTTGCGAACGCATGTAATGTCCGTGCAGTTAAGTCCTAATGCAACTTCATTCCAGAACTTCTCTGCTTGTGGAGGAGTGAAGAAAGTAGGACTCGCAGGGCTTTGTGCAATGGCTCCGTGGAACAATGGCTTTCGGCCTGTCCCGGGGACTGGAACGTGATGGTCTCCCTCGTTAGCCGTGAGCTGGAGGAGCACCGAAGCTCCACCTGCGCTTGTCCCCATGGTAACCACATGATCAGGGTTGCCACCAAAGTATCTGATGTATTTCTGCACCCACTCTAGGGCCGCCCGCTGGTCTCTCAGCGCATTATTGTAGTCTCCGTCTTTTGCAATCTGTTCACCAGACAAGAAGCCATAAATGCCGTTGCGGTAGTACATGGTGACAACCACGATGCCCTTGTCTAGCTTGCCATTGACGCCTTTCGCTCGCCGACTCTTCTCCACCATCTCTCCTCCATTACTCCTGCCTGGAAGGTGGAAACCGCCGCCTGGGATGTTGACGAGCACAGGCAGGTCATCACCCGCCTCAGCATCAAATGGAGTGAAGACATTTAAGCTCAGACAGTCCTCTGTAATCCTGGTGTTTATGCCCAGGACGTCCTCGCCGGCGACATCCTTCCTATTCCGTTGGGTTGCATCAATCTTCTGTATTCTCGGGCACATGCCTAGCTCTCCACTCCAGACCAAGGGACCCTCGCCCCTTCCCAAGCCATATGTCCGATTTACTGGCTGCGGCCCTCGGAAGCGATTCTTACCTGCCGCACTCGCCGCATAAGGTATGTTCCAGTAGGTGCGAACCTTGTCTGTTACATTCGGTTTGATGGCTAGATAGTCGAGGGTGATGATGTTGGCGTCTACCGGGTTCTTGGGCGGCGCAGAGAAGAAGGGTTCGGGCTTGGAAGTGAGGGGTGGTATCCAGTCGGCGCCGGGGCGCAAGTCGGGCGAGTACAGGAAAGCGAATGTGAAAGAAAGAACAACAATAGCAGCGAGGCCGAGGAGGATGCGCCGGTCGAAGATGAGGCTCGAATTGAGGGCGCGGATAGCCATGTTGGGTGTGTGACACGCGCGAGACGAGATGGGCGTGGCCTTATCCTAGACGTGAGGTCTGCATCGGCGCCTTCTGAGACAGGCGTGGGGGAGAAAGCAACAGAGAAAGCAGAGCCGCGAAGAGTGCAGGAAAGGAAAATAATTAGACAAACAGAACAGTAATGTACAGTAAAGGAGAAGACGGCGACCGGCGCTGCCACAATACCAAGATATCTTGTTCCCTGTCTCGTTTTGCCATTCCCTGCACACGACACACAAGGTGACGAATAGGGAAAGAGTGGCGGGAGCCGGCAATGCTTGTCTTGGCAATGACATCGATCATCACTGGCTACACAGGCAAAGGCATGAGAAAGCGACAGGAGGGCATACTTGGGCTTGAAGCTTGAAGCCATGTGAAATAGATAGTGTAGTTGTGATAGCTTGTTATCTAGTTATAGGCAAATTGCCTATTGCCTGCGTGGCCATTACATCAGGAGACAACTTTCATAAATTGAATCGACTCGTAGAAATATCCGAACTACTTCGTCCTCACCCATACGCTTACCATTTCACCGTCGCATCGGACTCCTAAATCCAACACCGCCAAATACTTTCCCCTTCTTCGGCGTCGTCATCGCATCTGGCGTATCTCTCCCATTCCCATTTGACCCCCCGGCATTCTGTCTCCCGACCGCCGCTCCCCCACTTCCCGGCGCCTTGAACTTCACTTGGCTTCCAGTCGCGTAAATGTCGTTCAGCATAGGTTCCAAAATACCCGCATCCACGAACTCCTCATACTTCCTCCATAACTTCAATGCTGTCGTCGCGTCCTCAATGCTGTCATGCGTATCTTGCTGGATTTGCTCTTTGAGCACACACCATGCTAAAAATTTGAGATTCAATTTACGCTTAAAGTCGGGGAGGAAGAAGAGATTGCTTGTGTCGACGACTTGAGACTTGGGCACGTGAATGTTGATCGTGCGGAAATCGTTGGCAAGGGAATGCCCGACAAAGACACACCCAAGGTTCAACAGGAGCCATAGTTTCTTGTACGCATGTTTGAGGCTGACAGGTGCGTGCGGCGATGTCTCGCGGTTAAGGTCACCTGGCGAAATGCCAGACCATTCGGTGAGGTAATCCACCACTTGTTCGGTGACGGCGATGTAGTCGTCAATAAAGGGAAGGCCAGCATGCTCACCCTCACCGCGACAGACTGAGACACGAGCCAGGCCCTTGCGGTCTGGACGAATGGTCTGGCGCGTACCGTCTGCTTTCATCTCAATCTCTTCGGCCTGGAGCCTGATAAACTCTGCATCAATCGCCACAGGGTAGCCGGGACGAGGTGCTTCGGTAGAAGCCTGCAAAAGCTTGAACTTATCACCTGCTGGTGTTGGATTTGATGACCACCATCGATACAAAATAGAGGTATCCAAGTTCTCTTTCCATGAATCATCAATTTTGTTTCTCGCCGCTTTGAGCTGGTATGTCAAAACGGATGGCAGTTTCCAGCTCGGTTCGAAACGTAGGGCTTCTTCTTTCGGTATAGGTCTGACCAAAAAGTCGTTGAACAGGTGCCACCTATCCTCTGCATCTGGCTCACGCGAGGATGGGCCTGTGTTGATTGTAGCAACAAGATGGGGCTTTTGGTGCTCTCCACTGTTTATATCGGCAACGACACCAACTAACTCATACACCATGATATCGAAAACGCCACGCTGCAGATGCAGTTTTAGATCCTGGCCCTCGAAGCAGTAAAATTGGCCTTGGTCTACTATGATACCAATCTCTTGTGGCAGCCAGTTTGGTATGGACCATAGGAGTTTTGCCTCATGACTTTGAATAGCCGCATTGAGCATCAAGACTCCAGGAACAGACTGTATTGTCTTTCGCTGCACCATTTGCTGGTACCGATTGCACTTTGTGCACCATCCTCGAGTCTGATCCTGGCGTTCCACACTAGCTTTCAGGATCTGAGAGAAAGTAGGTCGTGGAATTCTTGTGTTCTTCATGACGTGTTTCGCTGGATATACGAGCTCATTGACGAAGTTCTTGCCACCTCTGATTGTCTCGTTTGCGCATTGAGCACATCTCATACTTGCCCTCGCTTGTGTTTCCAGCACCTGATCCATCAGTGAGGGCCCGTTGTGAATCGGCAGCATCTGTCGAAATTCTTCGGAAACTTTATCTAGGAGAAACCGGTTGAGGTTCTGGATCATACTAGTGAGGGCAACGTTTGGAGCCAACTCTTCTAACAAGTTCAATGACACAGCATTGGATAGACCACTGAAAGTTTTCAGGAAGTTCGAGGCTTGACAATTTAATCCAGCTGCCTTCTCCAACATGTCGATAAGAAAACCAAGTTCGCAGAGAAGACACGATTCGAAGAGGCAAGGTGACGCTGTGTGCTGCAGCGCCAGGTTCCGGATCAAGGGGGTGAAACGGAAGATTTGCAAGAGCGGATTGGCGTATGAATTAGAGATATGAGTTTCAAGGCCAGAAAATGAGGTTTGGTTGTAGTACGCAAAATCGAAATCATCTACCCCAAATTTGCTATACTTGATTTCGACATTTCCATACATGGCAGGAACATCCTTACGGGTCACATCATCAAGATGAAGGTCTGTGAGAGTCTCCATAGTCTCTACAGCCTTGGCATCAGATTCACTCGGCGACTGTGATGCTCGAGCCTTCTCACTCAAGAATTTGGGTGGCGTCAATGAATCACTTGACCTCTCTGATTGTCTTGTGATTTCGACTTGATTCCTACGCTTCGTTCTAGGGTTCTTTGCAAAGAAGCCCATGTCGGTTCGTGTCATGTTGTTCAATATCGCGCCGTCAAGTTTTACTGGTGGTGCTCCGACTTCAAAGATCATATGACTCGGCCAACTTGAGAGCAATGTCTCTTTATAGTACGGCATGCCAACAGTATTCAAAGGCCTTTAAAGATTCAGCGCGACTCGAAACAAGCAGATGGTAGAGCTTACGTATCAAGACCCCAGTCTATGGTGGTTGGTGGTATATGATGATCTGCAAACTCTGTGGGGTTGCTGTACTCAGGAAAATGAACCTTTGTGGGCGAACCCCATAGGTGAATATGGGGGTTTGAGTCAGCTAGAGCGAAGGCTTCGCCTGATGGAGCCATCTCAAATCCGGTTAGGTATGAGTCGTACAGATTTATCTGCCGTAAATTGGCTGAATCTGGGTTCATGAGGTCGATGACTTGCATCTGGCCGTTCTGCGAAGCAATAATGGCTGTGGTGGACATGCGAGGGTGCATTCGTACAAAAGCTGCGCCCGTGTGGAAGGGAATGGGCGGTAGTTGCTTCAGTGTCTTTAAGGAGAATACATTCGTGAAAGGATCCAGCATGTATGCGTATTGCTGCCTCGGAGACCAACCGCAAGTGGCAAGGAAGTCGCCCTTAGCGTCCATGTCGCTGATACTGCCAGTGTGGCCTTCAAATACCTTGATGACCGAGAGTGATGCTGAGTCCAGAATATGTATGCCTCCATTCTTAGTCGCGGCACAGAGATATTGGCCTGCACGCTTCAGGATGGTGTATTGGGCGTCAACGGGGAGCTATAACAAGTCAGTGTACCATTGTTTGCTATGGCCTACAGACTCACCGTGTCTGCGATGGCGCCCTTCTCTACATCCACCTTGAACATGTGTTCCTGGCAACCCGCGATCAAGATCTCGCGAGTGCCTTTGTCGGTAAAATTCATGCATTTTAGATCCTTAAAGTCGGTGCTCCTGCACGTCAGAGGTCAGCATCGCGCGCCCTTGTCCGGATCCTCTGTATATATGATGATATGACATACGACAAGTGCCATTGCGCCAGGCCGCGTCGGTGGGAGTAATGAACGCTCGACCTTGAGATGGAGAGGACGCCTTTGTCGGTGAAGAGGAATTGCTTGACCGGCCCTTCGGTGGTGGCATGGCCGCGGTATGAGGTATAGCGCTCAAGTTGGGGACCGTAGAACGAGGTTACGCGACCCTACTCGGGTGTAAGCTGTCAGGCGTGCGGACCCAACTGGGCCCACGTACTCACTTGGTTGCTGCCCGTCCATAGTAGTTCCTGTGTCGTGTCAAATGCGAAGGTGGAAATGCCTATGGATGGATGATGTGGCCCGGATTGGGGTAGCTGGGTAATCGCCAGCTATGCCATGTTAGCTGTCGCGCTGCGTTGATGCCATGTGTGTCCACGCTATGGTTGTAATAATGGAGGGTAGTTGCTGGGGGCGCATTACCTCGTCCCAGTCCGCTTCCATGTTTAAGACGTGTTATTTGCTTTGCTCGTCTTCGCGGGGGTCCCCAACATGTCTCAACCCTCCTCTTATACCCCCAGAAAGCGCGTTTGGAGGCATAAGCGTAGAGTGAGTCGAGGCATTGATTTGACATGGGTGAGCACCACCACCATTGGCGGGCAACTAACTAGTGGGGCTCGGACAAAGCTTCAACATAACCGCGGCGGATAGCAAATGCGTTTGCACATAGCTATGCAGAAACTCGATTTTTCAAACCAATGGGACATGCTGTAAAATTGCGCCTGTACTTTTCTAGAAAAGAATAGTAACACGCAATGGCTAGATTGTAGCTGATAACTGGTTTGAAAACCCACATTTTGTAGCTTTGTACTATCAACATGATGAGACACTTAAATTGTTGATTGCTTTTTGTATTGTAATCTATCATACTCCTTAGGTTTTAAAGTCCTCACATATTTACTCCTTCTTATTGATTCCATGGGTCTGAGATTGAGGTAGAAAATGAAGCAACGCCGGGCGTGATGGAATCAGAGGAGAAAAAATAGTCGTGTAGACTGGAGGCGGCCAGTCTACCATGCGATGCCAACTTGCAAAGGAATCAATACGCACCATATACCTACCAGTGTTGTTGATATGTGCATTGTGTAGCAGAGTGTCGAACACCCGCGTAGCGGATCGTGCTTAGCGGGTAGCCCTGTCAGGTGGGAGTGAGCGAGTCCCGTGCCATGCCAAAGAATGCATGCGCCAAAATGTTATGATGAGCCAGAATACATAGTGAAAAGCTCACTCTCTAACGTTCGAAGGGGCGACGATGCGAGTAGGCCTGCACTTGGTCAGCATAGGCTCACAGCTCTCAGAATCATAGCGCTCTGTGAATCCAGGCTAGATATAGACTGCTCCACAGTCCAAAGCACCGGTGTGACTGCCTAGGTCTGAGAATCCGCCCAATGGCAACGTAAGCAGGGTCACTTGTACAGCATGTGATTAAGATTTTCTTCATACCTATGTGAGATGTTGGCCATTGTTGCAGGTGACTAGAATCGTTTAGTAGGACCCCGAGAGGTGGCCTCTTTAAATTCTTCGTCGTCCTCTGCGTCGGCTTTGTGGTTATAGCGTGTTCGTTTGTGTGTCTCTGTCATGCCCTTGCCCGAGCCAGTAAAGCCAACTGCGAAGATATTAGTCAAAGTTTCAACCTGAGAGGAATAATGGGCATTGTGTACCTCGACTGCCAGCCTCCGTGCTCGTGCGAAACATGGAATCCTTTACAGGCATCTTCTTGCCTACTTTGGCCTGGAAGTCGGCCCAATTCTCCTTCCGTTTCCTCAATTGACCCTTATTAGCAATCCTGTTCTTCGGCTTTGGCTCTTCATTGGCGACGTTCTTCTTTGCCAGCTGGGCGTTGGGATTGATAGAAGCAGGACCGGAGATGACGTGAGGAGACGAAGTGGCGGGTAGAGCGGCTGCAGAGGGCGCAGGAACCGATTCTGTTTCGCGCCTCCTTTTGTGTGGGAGAGGGCGGACGGCGTTGCCATCAACGGTGATGCTATCGTCATACTCTACAAAGCGCACAACATACTTGGGTGCAGAAGACGAGCCCAAGACACTCTGGATCTTGGCCTTGTACCAAGACCTGTCTGTCCACTGCGCCTCTACGACGTCACCTGTGCTGAAAGCGACAGGCTTCTCTGGCTCCAACTTCTCGACCGCTTTGCGCAACTGGGGATGTTTCTCGGGGTCAAACTTGGGTGCAGCTGGCAGAGGAGCTGAGGGTAGTTGAGCTTCAAGCTCGGTGAGTTCGGGGCGCAGTCGCGCGAGAGCGGTTTCGTGCACGGCTACCTGTGACAAGATCTCTTGCTTGAAGTCATCCAGCTCTTTGCTGTGGCCAGTACTCTCTACGAGTGCATCGACTGTTTTGAGCTGTTTCCAGAGTCAGTGAGGCTCTGCGCTGGGCCGTGCGCTGGTGCATACCTGATCCGACCATTCTGCTAGGCCGGCCTCTTCCTTCTTGATAGCGTCCTTTTTGAGCCAGACGGCATCTTTCAGGGCTTTGATGTCGGCCATGGCGTTGTGCGTGTGGTGTTGCAGTCGAAGGTCGCGACAGGCGGATGGATGGCGCCAAGAAGCACAATAGAGGAGATCACGGAGAGGCTGCACGTCCTGACTAGCGTCCCGCCGTGATTGGACCCTACTTCAGCCCTGCGATTTCACCAATAGGCACTGGAGGCCAAGCATTTGCTCAAGATATTTCCATGTAAGCACTACGTATGCCCATACCCATGTAACTGGTGCTCATTTCATGTGCCAGGCTTCAGAGGAGTCATACACGACCCAGGGAAAACGAGCAGAGAGTGGCAGGATGCAGTAGGGCTTGTGTCAGGTCTACGTGCCTGGCAAGTTCGATACGCATCCACAGAGACACAGTAAGATCCGCACCACTGTTGCGTCAATCCCTCTGCGAACACGACAGTAAAACTCTTTGCCCTGCCAGGAACAGGCACCGAGTGATGTGCTCTTAGCGCTCCCAGTCGCAGGAGTCAGGATGCTGCTTTCGATGGCGTTCTCTACCCCACCATGATTTATCAGCAATCCTGCTGCGCCCTTATCCTCGTTGCCCGCCCTAATCAGCACCATCAAGACCCAGCCACAGCCTATCAGTGACGTTGAATTCGCAGGCCACCTGTTTGTATGCCGCTTTTGCACGGCTTACCATATCCATTCCAGAAATTCGCTTGTTCTGATTTTGCCAGGGTCACGGGCATTGGACCACGGGCGGCGGACTAACTACCTCTCCAGTTCGGCCGGCTCTCAGGCTACGAGGCTGTCAGCCGTTCTGCTGCACCTCTACACCTACACCATCCTTGCCACCTCCACCGGACTTTTGTCTTCGCCTTCAATCTAGCCCATACACTCTTGGCCTGCGACGCCTATCGTGGGATCTTGATTGCGCCCTGTGCGCGCAACGTTCTCGCTTCAGACCAGTGTACTCCGAGCCGTTGTCCCGCTCGGCGTCTCTCTGCCTCAACCCGTAGTATCTACGTATCTACGTATCTACTACCGCAGCCACTGCCTCATACTCCCTGCATCATCCATACACCCCTCTTTGTTGCGGGGTGAATATTCCATAGACCGCATTGGCCTGGGGTGGCGAAACCATTGCTTGATTGTGTCAGACAGATACCATACAACCCCTCGATCACGCAGCAAGCGGCCCACGCGGATCCATCTGAATCGCGGTCCCAGTATCCGCAGGTTGCCTTGGCCAAAACACTACGCTTAATACCCTCGTATCCTTCTCTTCACCCGAACCCCACACCAGCCTTTACGATGCCTGCGACGACCAACGATTTCCAAAATGGCGCGCCATTCTACCTTGACGCAACTCAGCAGGACCTTCTTCTTGCTGCTCTTGCCTCGAACAACCAGAACCCTAACGACATCTTCTCGACAGGCTTGAACAACGCGGGCGTTTCCAATAACTCTCAATACCAGTACCCCACAGACAGCGGCGTCGACCCCACATTCTTCACCTCACCCCAACAGAGCACACCCGCCAGTGCCTTCAACAACGTAGGCATGGAAGAGAGTCCATTCATCGACTATATGGACGGTGAGAACAATTTTGACTTTGACAACGCCGACGATGATCTCATGATTGGTGCTCTCCCTGGGGATTCTCCTTCCAGGAAGGATTCTAGCGAGAAGCGCAAAAGCCCCGATGATGACGATGATGATGACGATGAGGGCGGGGGCAAGCGCAGAGAAGGTGAAGATAAACAAGCAAAAAAGCCTGGTCGCAAACCACTAACATCTGAACCCACAACTGTAGGTTTCTCGCGTAGGTTTCACATTCCATAATACTGACTTTGGCACAGAAACGTAAAGCACAAAATCGAGCTGCCCAGCGAGCTTTCAGGGAGAGAAAGGAAAAACATCTTAAAGATCTTGAAACTAAAGTTCAAGAGCTCGAGAAGGCTTCAGACGCTGCAAATCACGAAAATGGCTTGCTTCGCGGACAAGTCCAAAGGTTGCAGATGGAACTTCGCGAATACCGCAAACGCCTGTCACTCAACAGCAGCGGACTGAACCGAACTGCACCACCCATGGCTTCAGCTTTCGGTTCTATGCTAAATAGTAACAACAACAACGGCAATAGCAACAACTTTTCCTTTGACTTTCCTCGATTCGGCGGCCTCCCTGGTACCCAACTCCTCGATAACGGGCCATTATCTAAGAGTAAGAACGCATCTGTTTCTTCCAGCGTTCCTGGCCGGCACAACAGCACTGGCCAAGGCGTCAGCCCTGCTACCAAAGTTAGCAGCTCGTTCTCGAATTCACCTGATCCAATGGGTGGCAGTCCCACGGCTAATGGCGTTCAACGTAATAACAGCTTGAATGGTTCTTATGGATTCAATGACGCCGCAGCTAAGAGCGTCAATCGCGTGAGAACTGATAGCACGACTACAAGCCAGTCACGTGTCTTCCAGTTCAATAGTGGCTCGTCTACGCAATCCGACTCTCCCTCCTCATCCACGTCGCCAACTGGTGGGCAAGACTCTTCGTGCGGAACCTCGCCAGAGCCGAGTCACACTTCACCCAGTCAACCCAAGGATACAATCGCAGATGGTTATGTGTGTCATGGCAACTCGGAAGGTGAGGTCCTATTCTGCGAAAAGCTCAACATGGCTTGTGGAAACCCTCGCAACCCTGTGCCTCGTGCGATGTCCATGTCTGACGACAAACAATCTCCTGCAGTCATAACCGCCGCCAAATCACCCACATCTATACTCAACGGCATCGATTACTTTGCGAACCAAAACGGCGGGCAGTTCGATCCTACCCTCTTCGGTGAATATCGCGATACCCAAAATGCCATTGTTGGCGATGGCGACTTCACTGGCGGCTTTTTCAACGATGCCTTTTTGAACGCGGGCTACAGTAGCCCATTCCACTTTGGTGACACACCCGCCGTACAAAAGTCAAACCCTCTGGAAGATATCGAACGCCTTCAAGAGGGTGAAGATGAGGTTGTGCCTGGCGATGACATCCACTCGATGCTCAATTGCCACAAGATATGGTGCGTATATTCCCTGCAAAATACTCAAACCAGTACACTGACATTGCCCAGGGATAAACTTTCAAGCCGTCCCGAATTCAAAGACGGCACAATCGACATTGACAATCTGTGCTCTGAGCTCCGGGCCAAAGCACGTTGTTCAGAGAGTGGTGTGGTGGTTGACCACAAAGACGTCGAGGCTGCTTTGAAACGCTTACCAAAGGAAAACATGGCATAGCGCAAGACAGATGTTCTGATTTTTTGGCAATACAATTCATGATTTTGCGTTTATATCATTTAGTCACTCGCTCAGCAAAGCTTTCCAGGCGGCCTTATACTTGCGACGATATGACGAGATTTGCCTGCTCATTGGATTCGGTGTTTGGCGTTCACTGAGGATTACAATTACAATGAGCACATGAGATGATTCCAACACAAGAATACAGGTGAAAAGGAGGCACTTGGGGTCATATATCGGCATACTCAGCTTCCTCTCATGTGTAGCTAATGGAATTTAACCAATAACAACCACTTTTACGTCATGCCTTGTGCTGAGGCGGCTTTGCTCGATCACACACTTTCCGCGGCATCGTCGGCCTCGCCCATCTTTAGCTCTCCGATCACGTTGTACAGTAGCTCTGGCACAATCTGAGCAGCATCCCCCTGAAAGAACCAATCGCCTTTAACTAGTCCACCTGCAGGGATATCGTTCTCGTCCATGTTAATGATAGCAACCCTGGCACCCTTTTGCCGAGCACGATCGACATATCCAGCTGCGGGGTACACTTTTGCGCTCGTCCCAATCACCATAATGAGATCAATCTTCTCAGGAGTTTCCATGAATTCATCGACATGGTCGATGACATCGCCGGGCAATTGTTCGCCAAACCAGACCACGCCTGGTCGCAGCAAGCCGGTCTTGCAGGCAGGACATTTTGGCAAGTGTTCGTGCGTGAGTTCGGGGAGCGCAACGTTTTCGTCCGATATGTCCAGCTCGCGTGCCGCAAGGGCGGCTGTTGTGGTTGGATCCGATTCGTCGGTTGGGATGGCTAGGGCTGGGACGATGGGGTCGGTGTAGTTGTTGCGCTCGACGTAGTTGCAGAAGAAATCTGAGCACTTGACGTCGAAGAGGGAGCCGTGGAGGAGCTTAAGTTGGGAAGCTGGGTGGTGGGCGCGTGGGGAAAGACCTGATGTGTGTCAGTTATGGTATAGGAGGGAGTCCTATCCGGCTTCCAGGAGTGAGACGGACCATCGACGTTTTGGCTGAGAGTCAGGAAATTATCTCGTTTCCTGGCCAGCTCTGCCAAAGCGTAATGTGCTGGATTTGGTTTGGCTTTCAATGCCATGTGGCGTCTGTAGCTGTAAAATTGCCAAACCAGGCCAGGCTGGTGCTGGAATGCTTCTGGTGTAGCCAATTCTACGGCGTCATGTGTTCTCCATATTCCCCCCGCTCCTCTAAATGTTGGCAGTCCTGAGCTCGCACTCAATCCTGCTCCTAGCAATGCCAGTATCCTCGTCGACTTGTTCAAATGCTCCTGGAAACTCTCCAGATCCCCCCGGGGGACAATGCTGGATCGGGCGGTCGACGAGACCATTCTGCGGAAGATGGGTGATAGGGACAAATTGGTGGAGACCTTGCTCTAGAGCCTAAAGAGTGAGGAGGGGTAGGAGTAATCCGTGTCATGTATGCGCTGGTCGTAGCAGGCAACAAATAAGCAACAAGTAGACAAGAACCTGGGGAAACAGAACACGACGTCAGACTCCAAGCACCAACTCACTTATCGATAACGCTAGTTGCCGGAAAGTTGTGCCATTTCCGACAACGCGCGATTCGTTCGGAAGCAACAACATTTTATTGCTTCTGATGGTTGTGCTGGGATGAGTTGTTCTCTGAGATTATTGAGGCCAACGGCACGAGGAAGGTGGCCATGTGATGCGCGAAAGAGCTGGAGAAGGTGCCTGAGTGTTCCTGCTGCAGAGCTCCGATTCGGGCAACCGCTCCACGAGACACATCCACATCTGCTCAAAGCTGGGGAAGGTGTGACCATCCCATATTTTTTTTTCTGATGCATACTGATCCTTTCAGTTACTCCCGGTATCACAGCTCTCGAGTACTTTGAGCGACGCTCCAAGCTCGCCAAAGTGCTTCCACCCAACTCTATAGCTGTTCTCGCTGCAAATGACATCAAATATGCATCTGGCGCCGTCTTCTACAAATTTCACCAGGACCCTGACTTTCGATACCTGACTGGCTTTCTAGAGCCCGATGCCGTAGCCATAATAGAAAAACTTAACGAACATGAACACGAATTTCATCTTTATGTGCAGCCAAAGGATCCTAAAGTCGAAGCATGGGAAGGACCGAGGAGTGGTGTCGACGCAGCTGAAGATGTCTTCAATGCCGATACAACGGGCTCCATTGACGACTTACCCAAGCTCCTACCGGAGATAGTGAACCGCAATCGAAATGTCTACACTGATCTACCTGGAAGCCGGATAACAAGACACATCCTCTCAAGATATCTTGCAGGTGCTGAACCCTCTCGCACAGGGGGCATTGCAAACGTCTTCCGCGACAGCAAAGCGTCCATTAAGCCTCTCAGGCCCCTGCTCAATGAACTCCGGGCCTTCAAAAGTGAAGCAGAATTGATAAACATGCGCAAAGCCGGTCAACACTCTGGTCGTGCAATTACGGATGCAATGCGACAGTCTTTCACAAACGAGAAAGACCTCGATTCATTTCTAGATTACTGGTTCAAGCAAGACTTATGCGACGGGCCGGCCTATGTTCCTGTCGTAGCAGGTGGCACCAACGCAAACACAATACACTACGTTTCCAACGACATGCAATTAAAGCAAGACCAATTAGTGCTCGTAGATGCTGGCGCAAGCTACGGTGGCTATGTAACAGACATCACGCGCACCTGGCCTGTCAGTGGTACATTCTCCACAGCCCAAAAAGACCTGTATAATCTCCTTCTCTCAGTACAGAGAAGCTGCGTGGCACTCTGTCGCAGCAATGCATCTATTTCACTCGACAAGCTTCACAATATAGCCTCTCATGCACTCTCCGCTGGCCTGACTGACCTTGGCTTCAACATGTCCACCAAAGACGCCATTTCCACGCTCTTCCCACATCACGTAGGGCATTACCTAGGCCTAGATGTACATGACAGCCCTGGGCTATCGCGTTCACGCAATCTGGAAAAGGGTATGGTCGTCACGGTTGAGCCGGGGATTTATGTTCCGGATGACGAGCGATGGCCGAGCTGGGCAAGGGGCATTGGTATGAGGATTGAGGATAGTGTAGCGGTGGATGAAGAGAGTCCGTATATACTCACCACTGAAGCTGTCAAAGAGATTGTAGATATCGAGGCATTGAAAGGGACGGAGACGAAGTTATAATGTTGGACTATTTGGGCATAACAAGGTCAGAAATATTCCAAGAGATGTGTATCCTGGACTAGAAAAGTTGTCTTCGTAATATTTTCTGCCACTATTAATATAGTCATGATATTAGATTGACCAATATGTGCAGGGTTTTTCCGTTCACATTGGCCGGATCCGTTGTTTGTATGGCTCCTAGGTATGGGGTTTTTCTATTTATACAACCGGATCCGTTATGCATATAGCTAACGTGTGTATAGTTTTTCTATTTATATTAGCCAAATTAGCTTGTAATGTACCGTTGTGTGGAGCATAGTACCTTAACACACAAAGTTTGAGCAAATAGCTACGTGATAAGTTCCGGACCGGAGGTGTAGATAGGAACAAAACTAACGAGTATGGCTGTAAACCAGCTGAAATGGACTGATAATTGATCCGAAACTTGATTTCTAGATACTGATTTCCGATTCTCTATATACTAGCCCGAGATTGTCTGGAAATATTTAGATATAAGGGGTCGAAGAAGTTGTGGAATACCTTACTCCTTATGTCTAATTAGGCCTTCCTTGTATACTCATCAAGGATGCCTATCCTTTCTAAGGCTTAGGTAAAGCCCATAGCATAGTGGAACGTTAATGTATACAGGGGAATATTAGTTTACACAGGGGAACGTTAATTCTTAGTAGAGGAATAGTAGAAAATAGGATATATAGATAGAAAACTATAACTTTATAGGGCAATAGTAGTAACTATAGAAGAAATATAGGTACAAAAGGTAGAAAATAATAAATTGGGGGGTATAGTGGTGCCTACACCAAAATCACCAGTTATACAAGGCGGTAGTTGCTGGGTTAGGTATAGTCTGTTAGTACCTAAATAATATCGTATAAACCTGAAAGAGAACAAGACTGGGTACTATGCCTAGTACCAAAAGCAACCAAAAGACTATCACACCCCTGCTCTTACTCTTTGAACTAACATTCATGGCGAACAACATTGAACAAGGGAGAACAATAGCGATAGGAAGAAGACAATTAGCAGGAGCAATACGGCTGAAGAGCACACAAATCCACATTGCAACGATTGCCAAGAACATGGAAGTAAGCCACCACTTCTCGCTTTTCAAACAATCCTCAAAGCGAAATGGGGGGTTTTCGGCTCCCGGAGTGTCGCTACTAATGCTAGACTCGCTTCCTAGCAATAAGGAGGACTTCAGAGTCACTGATCCTCCTTTTAAGTCTTTCGTGATACGACGGTGTAGGTGTTGCTCAGTCCAGCCTGATATGTTGGCAGTGTTTCCTTTCTCCACCTCCTGTTGTAGTTGCGTTTGCATGACGCTCGCAAGCTCTAATACAGCTCTGTGTTCACCGAACACGTCGTTCTGGCCCCGTTGTTTCATGGTGAGGGACGAGTTTATGTACATACTGAATATTCCTACTATCCAAAGGAGAAAGAGAAGAATCATGACATTCAACTGAATGTAGGAGAATCCCCATTGGTAAGTCTATTTGTACTCATGTTAGCAAAACAAGATTCTGCCAAGGAATGGTGTGCTTTACCTTTGTCGGTTGACAACTGCCCTTGTCTATGATATAGGATTCGTTGTAGACGGTATCTGAGGCTAGCCACGCCTGGGCCAAAGGGTATTGCTGACCAGACTGTGCCCAGTTAAACGTATTAAGATAATTGGGTGTTAAATAGAATTGTGAGATGTTCAGCACAGGTGACGGCAATTGTTTGCCCATAAAGCTCGAAGGGGAGTCTTTCAACCCATGCAAACCATGTTCAGCGACGTCTGGGTATCGATGAGTCAATATTGAATGTTACTTGATTGATAATCGGATAACTTACACTGCGTTAGGTTATTGAGCGTATGACATAAATCACTTGCTCTAGATCCTCTGACGGCGCAACTTTCATACCATCCGTATGTTGGCACTAAAGGCTCAGCTGCATTAAGATCAGTGATAATGCCTATCTTATGACCTTAAAGGAAAGCTTACCACTACTGCTAACAGGATTATAGAATGCAAAGGTCTTGTTCTTGCCGATTCGATCTGCGTCATAGATCATGTAATGTACCATTCTGAAGGCGATGAACGGAACAAGACTCTGGCTACTGTCCTTGACGAAAGATTGTACATTGCCCTTGTAACCAGTCATAGCGCTTCCGAACGTCGGGAATATTAAGATGTATATCATAGTAATAACCATGAACACCATAGCAATCTTAGACTGTAGACCATGTCGACAACTGAAGTCGCGTATGAATCGGGAAATACTCCATAAAGAGGCTTCGTTGTGCAAGAAAACTGTGCGGAAGGTCGAGAAAGTCACTGGCGCAACTGCCATAGATGTTGTTACATATTTGGCGAATATGCGCCATGATGTGACAGCAATAAGTGCCTGGCCACCACGTCCAACAAGCTAGTGCAGATAAATCAGCAAAAAGTTCGCAGTATTAGACTTCATACTCATGAAACTTACAACATCCCAAGCAACATCAATTGCTTTGGCCTGTGCGAACGACATCTCACCGTAACCTAATGTAATGTCGAAGAATCCCCGTGCTTTCCACCAGTTGTAGGTGGAAGACTTTGTAGTGAATGAACCGTCTGGCTGGCACGCAATAGTTGTACCACCACTCAAGACTTCAGGATTCGACAAAAGAAGTTGCAAGCTCCCTATCAGGCTAAAGAAAACGGATAGAACAAAAACCCAGAACAAGCCACCTCGCCATCGCGCTTTGAGATCGCGCCATGCTTGTCGATGAGCGGCACCGAAACCGAGGTATTTTCTTCGCCGTCGAGGAAGACTGGGCTCAAAGTCCCCTTGCGCCATGATAGTGAGAACTCAAAAAGAGCATGAGGGGGTGTAAAAGTTCAGGATGAGCTCCAAGGTTTGGAGGAAACCTAAAAACACAATGGATTGTGGCTGTTGGGGACCTTATAACGCACAGCCTTCCGACTATGCATTGTGCTGAAGGATTGGTGGAACTCATTCGTGAATACGATACATCGCTTCTCCGTGTTACTTGGTTCCACTAGCTATACAAAAGGCCCGAGCAGAGACAGTAACTAGATTCAACCAAAATTGAGGTCGACTAGTGGCAGCGCCTTGTTTGCATCTATGTTGAAATAGGATAAGAAACATGCTGAAACAACGGCCTCCTTGGTAATATGCCGTACCACTTGGCATGCCTAAAAATATCCGCAAATATGACGGCTAATTATCAGTGACAAATCAAAGAAAATCAAAGCACATAGGACGATAGAAATTGTTACTGTAAATTTGGATTATTCGATCCAAGAAATCAGTGCCAGTAAATATTTGCTAATCCCAATTAACTCTCGCACACGACTACACTTTCAAGATCAGCATAATGGGTACTATTTCTAGGAAGAAAACTACTTCTATCGCTTCCTAGGACCTCATTGACGATCAAAATCAGAGACTAAAAGAGAATCCAAGCATTGAAACAATGAGATTTCCATCTACCCAGCTCTGCTGGATACACTCTACTGCACCCACCGAAAGATCACTAGACATCAAAGATCCCAACACGTCCACCAAATAATCAAAAACATTATCATTACTACTTCTATGACCCACCCTACCTTACCCTACCCTACCCTACCCTACCCTACCCTAACCACAAACCGGCCTCACCCTCAACGCCACACAATCCGGCCCCTTCTCCTTGCCCTTCTCCGTCCCAAAAACCAACGCGTCCGGCGGCCCCACAACCGGACAATGGTAAAACACATTCGCGCCACTATTCGCATTACACTCGAACCTGCCCCCGCCCGTACTACAGCTCAAATACAAATACCCGTTCGCCTGGATTGTCGCTGGCGTCTCCTGGTACACATAGTACAGGTCGCCCGCGTCCGTGTTGGGATACAGGCCTGTGGACGGCTCGTAGAGGCGCGTTTGGTTGTCGAGCGCGAGGGTTGCTGCTAGCGAGATGTCGTTTGTGAAGCCCATTTTTTCGGATTCGCCGAAGGAGCGGATGTAGATTCCGGCGGTACTGCCGGTTACGCTTAGGGTGAAGGTGCTGGGGCAAGGGGCTGGGGGTGTTGGTGTGGCGATGGTAGTTGAAGTTAGGATTTTGGTCGAGGTTGCGATGACGGAGTCGGTTGCGGTGGTGATGGATGTGTCGAAGGCGGAAACAATGAATGTGAGGGTGGAGGTGAGGGTGGTCGTTGCTGTGGTAGTGACGGTTTGGGGTTTGGTGATCGTATTTACCGTTGTGCGAGTTTGAGTGATGGGATTTGTTATGACTCGTGTAGTTGTTGTTTCGGCAGTTTTTGTGGCGCTGAGTACTATGGTTGGTGTAGTGGTCAAAGCTGTCTTCATTGTCGTAGTGGCTGTTGAAGGTTGAATTATCGCTGTCCTCTCTCCGATGCCTAACTTTTGGCATGCAGTTGAATAGGCACGTGAACCACGGCAGGGCTGTGCATATTTGGGGATGTCTTCCGCCCCCCACGTCAACGTAAGGCATTGACTATCAACGGGCTTCTGTTGCCTTGCTTCCAAGGTGTTATTATGCACTAATTTCGTATGATGATGACGATCTGGAAGCACGCTAGGAGTAATGGTGGCATATCTTTTCTGTATTGGCGGAAGAGTTGAAGTTACGATAGCCGTAGAAGTGACAACAGCAGTCGAGAACGTAGTAGTGATGCGTGTTGTCTCAAATATTGTAGACGTTGTCGTTGAAGTTTCTGTCGTGAGCGCTGTTATAGTCTCTGACTGTATGAACGTTGTAAGCTGTGTCTGCTCTTGGGTCAAGAAGAAAGACTGGTCGACTGTTGTGAACAATGTATTGAGTGCTGTGGACGTTTTGGTGACAGATATCGTACTTAATACTGTAGTGGCCTTTGCAGTCTTAACAGATGTCGATGTCTTCGTCAAAGTACTAATGGCTATTAACTGGCAAGTATCAGAAATACACAGGCTTTCCTTACACTGGGCATAGGGAAACTGTCTTGCTGAGGAAGGAGGAGCAGTCAGACTTGACTTGTGCCTCGCGAGGCCCTGAAATCTAGATGTCGCTTAGTAGATATCTTAGGCTGGCGACAAATATCTCGGGCTTACAGCTTTAACACAAGCGTCATCTTAGGGTCCTTTCTGAGGCCGGGCGTTCACAGTTGGAGTGAGGAGAGCAACGGCGGCGAGAATGAAGTCGATGTACATGTTGCAGGCCTTCAGGCGATCTAAGTATAGCCTCTATAGGAACGAGTGACGGGATGGCGCGACCTAACGTCAACGTAAGGCGCAAAGCCATCGTTCATGAACGACATTCTATATCATCGCACGCGCAGTCGCCTGTGCCTTGATCGTAATCCCAAGCCCTTGCCGGCATCGTCATCTCGCTTAGAGCCCAGATTCCAGGTACTAGCCCCTATCATAACTAGGCTTGGTTCGTTGACCGAGGTTGGATTCAGGTTTTCAAAGCAAATTGAGTTCTCTTGCTGCATTCCTACATTTATTGAGTAGTCTGGTTCTCCATACGAGATGCAATCTGCAACGGACTGCATCAGCGAGGATGAAATGGTGATCTTGCGATTAGTTGTGTGTTCCTGGGCCTCGAACTGCTTTCTTGTGTCTGGTCAAGTTGCCAGGATAAAGTTGACCCCTAGTTAACGCCATACCCGTTTCATAGCGGACGCCCTGGCGCTACACCTTATTATACGCGCAACCATGCGCGTAATCAAACGGGCCTGTCAACTGGAGCTACCAGATTTCTAACATATCGATATCAGAGAATACGATCAAAAGAAGTAGATATGCAAATCAAATCAATCTTTTCTATATATTCACCGTCTACATCATCTACATTTCATTTGTGAAATTCTCCTTGTTCCTCCATCTGAACTCTTCATGCAGTATGAAATCCCTAACTCCAAAAATGGGACTGGCTGTAATGTAAGAGAAGCTTTCGTGTCGGTCGTTCCTCTGTAGAGCGATGATCGATTAGGTAATACAAAAGTGTGACAAAAAATGTTTTTGAAAAGGGAAAAACATCTCGGTCCTTCGGCGGGTTTATCTATACCCACAGCCACAAAAGGAAATACGGGGAAGGTAATGGGAAACACCGACTCAGGTGACCATGTTACTCAGTCTGTTAAATGTAAGAAAAGATGCCATAACCGCCGTCGCTTAATGCTTGGGGCAACAACACACATGCGGGCCACTCTTGAGTACTTCTGGCGTAGCTTGGTCCTCGTACTTCTTGAAGTTCTCCATGAAAAGACGACCAAGCTTCTCGACCTCGCTCTTGAAGTCGGCGGTGCCGTTCCATGACTTAGCAGGGTTGAGGAGTTCATCAGGAACATTGGGGCAGGACTTGGGTACTGAGAGGCCGAAAGTATCGTAGGTCTCGAACTCGGCCTTGGCAAGCTCACCGGAATGGATGGCATCGAGAATAGCACGAGTGTACTTGAGTGGGCAGCGCTTGCCGCCAGTGGTAGCACCAGCACCGACCCAGCCGGTGTTGAGGAGCCAGGCGTCGGTGTTGTGCTCTTGGATCTTCTCTGCGAGCATCTTGGCATAGCGCATGGGATGGAGAGCGAGGAAGGGCTGGGCGAAGCAGGAGGAGAAGGTGGCCTGGGGCTCAGTTACACCTTGCTCGGTACCAGCCATCTTCGATGTGTAGCCGGAGATGAAGTGGTACATGGTCTGCTCAGGGTTGAGCTTAGAGATGGGTGGCAGCACACCGCGAGCGTCGCAGGTAAGAAGGACAATGTTCTTTGGGTGTTTTGACGAGATGCAAGGAATCTTGGTGTTCTCAATGTACTCAATGGGGTAGGCACAGCGAGTGTTCTCAGTGAGAGTATCGTCATCGTAGTCGACAAGACGGGTAGCGGGGTCAAAGACGACGTTCTCGAGGATGGAACCGAAGCGGATGGCGTTAAAAATATCAGGCTCCTTTTCGGCGGATAGGCCAATGCACTTAGCGTAGCAACCGCCCTCGATGTTGAACACACCGGTATCACTCCAGCAGTGCTCGTCATCACCAATCAGGGCACGCTTGGGGTCGGCAGACAAAGTGGTCTTGCCGGTACCTGACAGACCGAAGAAGACGGTGACATCGCCGTTTTGGCCCTCGTTCGCAGATGAGTGCAAAGTGAGGACGTTGTGCTTGACGGGCATCTCATAGAAGAGCACAGTGAAGATTCCCTTTTTCATCTCGCCTGCGTGTAAGTTAGCTTTATTCTTAGCCAGTGTAGTAAAGAACACAAACTCACCAGCATACTCGGTGCCAAGGATGACCATCTCCTTGTCAGCAAAGTTGATGGCAACCGATGTCGACGAAGTCATGCCGCTAGTGTACCTGTTTGCTGGGAAAGCGCCGGCGTTGTAGATGACGTAGTCGGGGTGGAAGCCCTCCAGCTCCTCTCTTGAGGGTCGAATCAACATGTTGCGCATGAAAAGGGCATGGTAGGCGCGAGCGCACACGACACGGACGCGTATCCGGTAACGCTCGTCCCAGCCGGCAAATCCATCGACGACGTATATGCGGTTCCTGGTGTTGAGGTAGTCAATGGCACGCTCGCGGTTGATACGCCAGACCTGGAATGCAGTTAGTAATCGTGCAGCAAAGATGCATGAAGACACGTGATGCGGTGATCGAGGGGCAACCGTCGTGCATGCAGCCAATGCGGGGCTGCCGACCCCAGCCCGCCACGTGCAAGGATGCAAACAGCCATCCACCCCGATCGGGTATGCGCCTAGCGTACATGACGTTTGCCGCCAGAATCACAAGCAAATTTCTTACGAAATGTTGCATGATTGAAATGGGCGAACGGAGCGTAGTGTAAAGCTTACATCGGGTTTCATCGGCTTGTTGACCGGTCCCCACCAAACGTCGTCTTTTGATGAGTCTTCCTCGACAATGCGCTTATCTGACGGTGATCGGCCAGTCTTGGCTCCAGAGTATGCTGAGAGAGCGCCTGAGCCTGTGATGGCTGAGCCCGTCTCGTATACAAGAGCATCCTCGTAGAGAGCAGCGACTGAAGGGTTGGCGACCTGGAGAAGAGCGGTCAGTATTGTAGCCGACTAAGCATCAGCAGCAGCTGAGAATAGCTTACAATGGCAACACGGTCATAGTCAATGTGAGCTTTGTCATGAAGCTCTTCTTCGATCTCTGTATGATCTTTTTGGTGGGGCCTATGAGTAATAATTAGCCAATGTTCTCAAGTTGACGAGGAATCAATCGGCCTCTCTGGACAACGGGGTGGCATACATGAGACCCGTAGGGTGCAGGTTTGTCCTGTTGACGGTGGGAGCCATTTTGAAGTTGAATAGAGGTGAGGCTGAGGAGGAATGGAAGTGGGAGCGTTGTTGTAGCTTGGGCACCTGATGACGGACGAAGTCTTGGGCCAAAGAAGCTGATCTTGTTGCAGAGCAAATAACGGGGCCTGGAGCTTCTTTAATACTTCCCTTTGTGACGACGACAGAGACCTTCAGCGCGGATGTGGACCGAGCTGTAGCTAGCGCGTACCCGTGTGATTGGGTGAAGGGGCTGTTTGTAGTAGCTTGATGGGCGCTCGGCTCAGGTGACGAAAATAACGCGGAAAGAGCAATGGCAATGGGTGTGGTCGGAACACGCAGCCGGCAGACAATTGATCTAGCATTATTGCGGGTTGGGCATGCGATCGAAATGGTGCTCACAGACATTGAGTTTCAGATGCTGGATGGGTGCATGGTCGACGTTGGCTGTTGTGACATGATGTTGGCCGCGTGACACTGCCGAGCAGAGTGAACATTAATGACAATCTCAGCTCGAGTATTGGCTGGCCGGACGGGCAGTTGTCTGCAAGACGTCCAGACTAGGCCCTAGACGGCTGATCGGTTTGTGTGGGGTAAAGAAGCCTTGCGTCACACAAAAACCGGAAGCGGGTGCTCCCTTGGGACATGCGTCTCTGGACAAAACCTCGTGATGCCCGCCTCGGGCCTTGGTCTGGACCGCACAACAATTATGCTGCAAGGCAATTCGCGGCTTTGCTCTGTTTCAGCTTCTCACCTTCCAGTCTTCTTCCCCTTCACGATGTTTGTTAGCGGCCGCAAGGAGGCGGTGCAGGCAGACATTGGCTCCAGCTCCGAATCTAGCTCGTGTGACTTCGGCTAGCCCCCAGCCCCAAGCACTCCCCTGCGCTGATTGCGATAGAACCCTCTCCGAACCCAGCACTCGCTGCGAATCAAACTCCTGCGAATCACACTCCAGCCTCGGGCGGATGGCAATGACGGAAAAGCTGAGGCATTTCCTGCTATCTGTGTACGTCTTGCCCGGAAGGAGTTGTTCGGTACTTGACATTTGATAACAGAGCTCAAGCCGAGAAGCCCAGCGTTGTGGTCACTAATAACATTGCTTCTAGAATTAATCGCGCAGTTGCACAGAGCCGCCTGCCTGTCACTGCCGTCGCTGTCACGGGTTGCAGATACGGAGCCCTGGTTCTGGTAGATTTGCCTGCATTAAGTTCGCAATTCTTTTTTTGGTTGTACTACACATCTAGCTCTAACAAGCCTTCCAGGGAAGATATTACAAATTGTACTAGAGTCGAATGTGAAAAAATAACGCAGATCGATACCGGTCATGCCCACAACTCGTGCATGTTACAGCTCTATATCCCAAAAAATATTCCGTGGGAATTGTCATGCTGCAGGACCCACATGCCAAACCGAGGTGCACTCTCTAGTCATCACCCGGCCGCGGCGCCAGCCGATTTTTTCCGAACACCATACGATGCCAAACGATGCCTCACACTGCATCACTGTTCTGTTTGTTCTCCTGATCCTTCTTTTGCTTTCTCGCTGCACCACTAAACAAAGACTTGATCTTGCGAGCACCACCGAGATACAGCCAAGTGCAAACAAACACAACTACGAAGTTGAACATAATGTAAGTCCACATGATTCCTAAGGCACGCAATTAGCAATCATCTCACTAAGGATACACAGTATGACTCACCAAAGTCGCGCCAGACATATTTCGGGAACACGTTGAAAGATACTGCAAACGCATCGCCTGTTGCAAACTGACAAAATCCACAGTTTCCATCTGATTGCGCCTCCACGTAGCCACCTACCTGCTGTGCAAACTGACCTGCATACTGCTGACAGCTCTGACCTGGAGGAGGCGGGAAAATGGCCAGCTCGCTCGTCTCACATCGGATTTCTTGGCCTGCTACCAGGAGCGCAAGGAAGCCTTCAAGCAGATACTTGAACGGCGTCAACCAGTACATCCAAGACCTCCAGAAAGTGGTGAGACCGGCGTATGGAACAACAACGCCACAGAATGAAACTATGAAAGTGAAAAATAGGGGCACGAGCAACGATGCGAGCAACTCATTTGGACTGAATGCTGCAATAGCTTGTCCAAAGCCGAGATAGAAAATCTCAAACTGCATCATGAAGAGCCACACGCTCGCTGCTGTGTATGTATCACGAGGGAAACTAGGTGGGAAGTACCAACAACACCAATAGATGGTACCGGCGATGATACGATAGGGCAACTCGCTGAGAATCGCGCCCCAGACCATAGCAGACCAGGAATAAATCTTCGCGCTACCCTCACGAGACTTATAGATGGATCGTACATTGATGAATCGAGGCTGTAGCTGCTGGATTAGGGGAGGCGATATCGTGAGAGTCATGAAGATGGAAAACAGTCGGGACTGCATATCGATCTGTGACTGGCCTAGATTCCAGAAAGTAAAACCATTGAAAAGTCCAGTGAAGATGTGCAGCATAGTCACCCCGAGAACGTAATCCGGATCCCGCCAGATGGCCACAAAATTTCTTCGAACAACAGCAAGCCATTGCTGTGGGTAGGGCATAGCGTACTCACGATCGTCAATCGCCTCCTTGTTCTTGGTAGCCTCTCGACGATTATTTATGATGTCTTGAATCTCTTTACCCAGTTCCTCGTTCTCTTTAGATTTCTGCCAAACATCTCCCCAGTCTTGACCCTTGTAGTCAGGATTGCCAGCGCCAATCGCTTCCAGCATATATTCTGCTGGATTCCCCTTTGGTGGGCACTTTTTCGCTCCGTTATTTTGGAAGTACTCAATCATCTTGCGTGAATCGTGTCCAAGTCCACCAAAGTACGCAATTCGACCACCAGACTTCAAAAGGAGAAGTTGATCAAAATGTTCAAACAAAACAGCGCTTGGCTGATGGATCGTGCAGAGAATCGCTTGTCCTGCATCTGCAAGCTTTCTAAGAAAGCGTACAATATTGAATGCAGCGCCAGAATCAAGACCTGAAGTCGGTTCGTCCAAGAACAGGAGAAGCTTAGGTTTGCTGGCGAGTTCAACGCCGATAGTAAGTCGCTTGCGTTGCTCCTGGTTCAAACCGTTACCACTCGTACCAATTGCTGCGCCGGCGATACTACGCATCTCAAGCAGATCGATAATCGTCTCAACATAGTCATATTTTTCTTGTAGTAGTGTTTCCCTAGGCTGCCTCAGACGCGCTGAGAATTGCAACGCCTCTCTCACTGTAGCCGTCGATTCGTGAACATCCATTTGCTCTGCGAACCCTGTCGACCTTTGGAAGGATGAAGGCAATGATTTCCCATCAACGAGGAAGTCACCTCGGATCACGCCAAAATTAATCCGCTGAGCGAGAGTATTGAGGAGTGTTGTTTTGCCGGCACCTGAAGCACCCATCAACGCTGTAAGCTGTCCAGGCTTGACGTATCCTTGGACGCCATCAAGCAGAGTTCGTTCGTCCTTTTCGTACGGAATCGTATAGTTGATGTTCTGGAAAGTGAAAATGGTCTCATTCTTCGCGACGCCTTCCCCTGTCTTTTCCGAGCCACCATTGTCGCTATCAGACTGTTTTTCTGTTACTACCTCAGACTTACCATTTTCTTCATCCTTGGGCAGACTCTTAGTTTCCATCTCCTTTTCAACTGTCTTTGGTACTTGGCCTCGCTTGAAGATCGTGACGGCGCCACCACCTTTGTTAGGCTTCTGGATTTCCATACCAAATGCAGTGAGAGCGACAAAGAAGATGAAAAAGGCGCAGATGATACCAAAGTTTCGCCACAAGTGCGATCTTGAATACTGGAAAGCCACCTGGATGTAGTCTGCTCCGTTGACAATGAGCGAGCCAGGGGTATTCCCCTGGAGAGCACAAGACTGATATTGTTCTTGTGCGCCCGGGATCTGCGGAACAATGTACGGAGGAGTACATTGAATCTCCAGGGTGGAAAACTCATTCGCGAGTAGGGCCTCGAAGCCATATTGCATAGGGTTGACCCATCGCAGCCAAGAAAACCATGGATGCATCTTCGAAGGTGGGATAAGGTATCCGGTGTCTACGTGAATTCTACAGTCAGTGTTTGTCTCACATCAAATTGATACTGGAGATTACGTACAGACTATGACCGCCTGAACGGCTACTCCAGTGATCCTAGTAGCGACGTCCAAAGAGCCAACTAGTGCACCAATGGCACGGAAGAAGGCATACATGGTCATCGTAATGATCCACAGGAATAAGATTGATATAAAGAATTGCGATGCGGAGCGCTGTAAGTTTGCCATGAAGTATACGACGATATCGAATATAAAAACTTGGACGAGAACCAGAGGAACGTCCACGACAGTTTGTGCGATTGCGTAAGCAGCTGGTCGATAGAACGAGAAGCTCTTGTGCTTTAAGAGAATAGGCCGGCTTTCGAATGCAGCAGTGAGCTCTGCGAGCGCTAGCAAAGCATTAAAGAGCAACATGAAGAAAATAACACCTCCGCGTGGGAACGCTCCCGCAGCGGTTGATGGTAGGTCATAGAATAGCGAGCCAACGATAAGAGCTTGAAAGAGAATACCTCCCCATTTGCCAGTAAGGGATTGCGGGTCTCCAATCATGACAAGAGCTTGTCTTCTCGTGCACACCATGACCTGCGCAGGGAACGATAACGTGTAGTTCTTCTTTTTCGTTGCCTTGGTCTGTGCCTCTCGACGCTCCTCGGCCTGCCTTTGTGTCTCTTTCTCAAACTCTTCGACTTCGGCTAGATTGTTTTGAGCCTGCTCGCTGTTTGCAAAAGCTTGGCCAAATTGCGCTCCCGTACGTGGGATGCGGTCTTCGTACCCATCTTTGATGTTTCGTTCATGGTCGTCGGTAACTGACGTCAAGAAATCAGCTGTGGTCCATCTGGTGAGTGTTAGCAATTTCCAAGCTCCTTACGAAAAATGTGATTAACTTACCGTTCGGGCTGCACAAAGCCGAGACTCTTGAAGTAGCTCGCTGCTTTATCGGATGGGCCGAAGTAACAGCATCGACCTTCATGAATCAACAAAACTTTGTCGAAAAGATCATAAAGAGATTCTCCAGCTTGGTACAGAGCAACTGCAGTTGAAATCTGGGCCATGTTTGTCAACGAGCGCAGGCTTTGGACGTACTCTAAGGCGGTGCTAGCATCTAGACCACGTGTTGAGTTGTCCCAACACTGTACCGATGCCTTGGTAATCATTGCTTCAGCGATACTAATACGCTTCTTTTCTCCTCCAGAAACACCTCGAATCAGCTCATTCCCAACCTTGGTATTCATTGTATGTTCGATCCAAAACAGCTTCGTGACAACTCGCAGGAACTCTTGCACATATGTTTTGCGAGACTCGCCCTCCTTCCGTGACTCCTTCCCTGGTGTCCTGGTTTTCAAGGCAAATTTTAATGTCTCTTTAACTTTGAGAGTGGCATAGTGTAGATCGTCCTCCGGGTTGTAAAGCACTTCACTGCGATATTTCTTACCCATCTCTTCCGCATCTGTGCCACCGTACGTGACGTCACCAGTAATTTCTTCATATCCAAATCTTTGGTTCCCTATTGTTTTGAGGAAAGTGGAACATCCAGCACCAGGACGACCTGCTACAGTTAGTAGTTATTATATACTACATTTGTAAGTGAAGATACCCACCTAACACGAGAAGCATTTCTCCACTTTTGAGACAGCCAGAGAAATCATCGAGAAGTGTGCGAACTGGCGGTTTGCCTGCCGCCTTCTTGGGGCCTTTCGCGAGCAAATTCTTGGCAAATCTAAATGGACCAAGAAAGAAATCGCCAACTGATGGTTGCAGAGCGGCACCGATTCCCATACCCTTGACGGTCAGATGCTTGAAGATGACACCATGATGCCGCGTCTTTTCCTCTTCTGATGACTCTTGTCGTGTGCGTCCAAACATCTTTGACATGAGATCGTTAATCTCATCGTCTTCTTCATTACTCCTTCCAGTTGCTGCCGTATTTGTTTTACCGAGTCCTCCACTTTGGCTGGTTCGCCGTCTGGATAGAACACGGAATATATCATCTTCAGTCATTGGTTTCGATGCCAGCTGCGGCCTTGTTGCTGCAGCTTCTGCAGGTTTTATCGCAGCATATCCTTCCCCCGACGCATTGTCAGACTCTGAAGATCTACTCTCGACAGCCTCAAGTTTATCTACTGGCTCTATTGTTAACTCTTCTTGGGTAGACTCATGTTTGGTAGAAGTCGCAGTCACTCCCCTGCTCTGAAGCTCATCACCGTTTTGTATAGGCGGTACCATATGATAGGCGGCGCGATCGTTATTTGCATCCGAAACTTGCTCTGCCTCGGGCGAGGGCACTGCAGTGCTATGGCTTGAATCTGAAAAGAGACCCGCTCCTTTCCCTCCATGGTAGCTCCCACTACTAGTATGACAAGCATCTGATATAATACTTGAATTGGCAGTGTCTGAGGCGCGAGGGGTTGGAACATCTTCGGTGTTGTATTGCGATCCGACGAATGAGTGATTCCGACTCAAGTCCGCGGGCGTCTCTATCCAGCCTCCAGGTATGTCGGAATCTAACGGCGTAGGCCGCTGGTCTGAAGCCATGCTGAGGGCTTATAATGTCCTATATGAAAGTCAATTCCAGTTGTCAAGAGCATCGTGGGAATTAGGTTGCTTTACCCTGTCAGCTGTAGCTCAGAAAGGATAACCAATTATGATCGCCTGTCAGCTATGATTGGCGTATAGTGCTATGCTCCCTATTTTCTACCCCGTTTCGATTTACTGGTACGAAGCCACAACCTTGGAACTCTCACGGAAAAAGGTGGGAGATCCAAGAAACATACGAAATCTCTTGAAGCACAAGTTTGCGCTTGCATATGGGTGGACACCTCCATCTCTAACACATTAATAACCAAACCTAACTTTTTTGATATTACTCGCCCAAAAAGTGTTGATGTCATGGTTCCGTTGTGCCAACGCGGCGCTTAGCCCCTCGCGTCGGCGATTGTGAAGACCGACGTGATTCATCACTACCAATCGACCGATGCATCGATCGATCTGGCGCTAAGTTCAGGCTTTGCGGGAGTCCGCGGAACACAAAGGATGAGGTCAGTCATCAAGTTGCGTGTTGCTGCGGAAAAGAAGGACAATCGCCCTTGCATCGATGCCAGTTGCATATAATCAATACTATGTTTTACTTATTTTTTTTTTGTAAAATTGAAACCCCTAAATCCTCCCCCCCCCCCGGGTTATTTCTTGCTATCTTAAAAACAGATTGGAGATACCTCAAGTATCGTTTGGTTACTACTGCTGTATCAATTTACTCAATCTTGGTGAACAAAGGGCCTTATTTTCATCTCCAACGATCTGGCTACATTAAAAAATACATTATTTATTCTTGTTCTATTAAAAGAGCAGAGTTCTCCGACCTCTGAGGAACTTTATAGCTTCGTCATTGAGATTTGCAAATATGCTAGACGGACAAATTCTCATGTTGTCCGATTGTATCCAACTAACCGTGCTTTAAGGAATAAACAGAGAAACTAAAATATGTTCTGGTTATGTCGGCGGAGTATTCAATAATCTCGCAGTCATTGATGTTCTGATGGCAACTGACATAACAAATCAAAATCATTTGTCCTCAGTATCAAGCGTCTGGACGTTTTTCTAGTAGAAATTCCATGCTCTCTTTATTCCTTTGATTAAAGAATACATGATGAAGCCTGGGCAACGCGACTACCTTTGTGTAAAGTGGGAAAGTGGCGAAAATACCTGAGAGAAACTCGCTTAGCGCTAGTCTAGTCACATTTACATCAAGTCAACTTTCGTCCAACCCAGCAAAGCCAACCCCGTGATAAACATATGCCCTCACCACAATGTCCTCGATAAAATCCCTCGTATCATTCAAACTCGACCTGCCCCCGAGCTGCATCGAGTTCTTCCCATTAAACCCCGCATACGCCGTGATCGGAACCTACAACCTCGAAAAGCAAGCCGACAATGAATCCACCACTTCTCCCCCCGCAACCAAATCCCAACAACGCAACGGAAGCCTTGTCCTAGTGCGCATTGACGGCAACAACGTGTACGTCGTCGACTCACAAACCCCGCCACCACGACGCCGTAACACAAGAACAAAACATTAATTCTGAAACCCCAGCGACATCTTACAAAACCTGTCTACGCCCTCGGCAATCCTCGACATCCACTTCCTCATGCACGTGCCCAGCTCCAACTTTGGCGCCGCAACGTCAACAGGGTCCTTCGCCATCTACGAGCTCGCATCGTGGTCGACTCCAAACCCCGTGATCACGGCCATCAAGACGATCCAGTTTTTCCCAGAGGACGTGCTAGTCACGGCGTTTGCGTGGCACCCGGAGGCGTTTATGGTGGGGATGACGGCATCAGATGGGAGTGTGTGTCTTGGCGTGATTGACTCTGGCGGCGCGGACGACGAGCCTTCGAGCATGCAGATAGGGGCGCATGAGCTGGAGGCGTGGGCGTTGGCGTTTTGGCCGGACGCGTCGGGGGTACTGTCGGGTGGGGACGACAGCGCGGTGCAGGCGATTGAGTTGGCGGACGGCGAGGGGGGCGAGGGGGTTCAGCAGGGGCGGTATATGCCTGCGCGGTATGTGGCGTGGGTGGATAGGAAGATTCATGGGGCGGGGGTGACGGCGATTTTGCCGCTGCATTTGGATGATGAGAGTGGATTGGTTGTGACGGGGAGTTATGACGATCGGATTCGGTTGCTGCGGGTGGCGGCTGGGGGGCAGAGACAGGTTCTTGCTGAGAGGGAGCTTGGAGGCGGGGTGTGGAGGGTGAAGTTGTTGGAGAGGAAGCCTGCTTTGCCGAAGAATCATGGGGTGGAGAAGTGGAGATCGGAGCCGCCGCCTGAAGACGTGCTCTTGTTGGTTAGCTGCATGCATGCTGGGGCACGTATTGTTAAGCTGTTCAAGAAGGAATCCCAGGATTGGGAGTTTAAGGTGCTGGCGAAATTTGGGGAACACAAGAGTATGAATTATGGCAGCGATAGCCAGCCGCATTTGAATAAGGAGGGCAAGCGGACGTTCATTACAACGAGCTTTTATGATCGGTTGTTGTGTCTCTGGAGGTATTGAACGACTATGCGAACTCTGGTGGATTAGGGAAAAAAGTAATATTGTGTGCTCAATTGAACCAAAAGCTCACGCTGAAACTAGGCGTGAGGCTACGAACATAATGCCACCAGCCTAGAGGCAGGTATAGACATTCACCGGGGCCCAGTATCCCTTCGATATACGCAGCATCCTTGAAGTGCTGGAAGTGCTCTTCATACTCTTCTTTGTGCTGTTCCAGTACCTGTTGATCACAGTCTGCCCTATGGTCTAAGCACGAAATCTCATTCCAGACACGCATCGCCACATCCAAGTCGACCTCGCTTGTGTTGCTCATATCCACACCTTTCTCATCAATACCCCGTGGGTATAGCTTGGCAGTTTCTTCCGGAGCGTAAAGTCTGATGTATTTATAGCCGACTACCTGCACCAGGATGTTATGGTACGGATCGGTGTGCAATGGCGATACAGTACCTGCCGGACCAAACCAAGCGTTTAACAATGGTTCCTCGAGCTTGGAAGTAGGTTTAATATGTGCAAGAGATACCGGTGCAGGGTCACAATAGCAATAGTCCGGAATGCTGATATCAGCACGGAGGGATGGTATCTGAGCAAAGAGGTCGTGCTGGGCTAAGTAGCCTGTCTGATCTGATCCTGGCGAATCTTTTGGAGTCGAGCCATGCGAATTGACCATATATGTCTTCATAAAGCTTGCAAAAGTGATAATCTTCTGGCCCCATGCTTCATCGGTATAGCTTTTCCCTATCTCAACCGGTACCAGTCTCCTACCGCCGAGAGTCTGCTCCAGTAGATACCTAGGGCAACTCCACGGACGTTCGTTAAGCGCCGGCCAATGATTTATGGCGCCTTTGAGAATGATTGGGGTATGAGTTGAAGTATCTGAGACCTTTTCCTGGAAAGCCAACATACTAAGACCTCCTGTGCGTGGAATTGGACACTGTATCGTTGGTAACGGCATAGGTAATTCCGTAGCGAAACGTAATGGAAAATTATTAGGCTGCGACACCTTCTGTCGCTTTGCCGGCCGGTCCGATTCATTAAGGTCTTGGAGTGATTTCATAGTGTCACCGGAAGACAATAAAGTTTGCAGTGCAGAAAACCACAGCTCCACGATCTCTTCTCGCCCAGCAGCTCCAGTCAGTATGAGCGCCATATCTAGTGTCGTGACCACTTTATCAACCCAGCTTCCTATCTTTTCGACATAATTCTCTTGTCCATTGGCTTCATGCTCATCATTCTTCCTATGTGCCTCAACACACTCTACGACCCTCCACAGACTCGCATCCGTATACAACCTGCGCCAACAGGTTTTCACCTCACTATACGGCACATCATGAAGTTTCTGATATGCAAGCTGCTGGCAAGTTTCCGAGTCGCAAGACAGAAGCAACAGGGCGGCGCGTCCGCATTCACGAATGGAGTCTGTGCTGTGAGTTGTGTTGAGTTCTCGATGTGTCAACTGTATAATTTCCAGGAGTCCGGGTGCATCGCTATTCATGATATATGCATTGCGCTTGTGGAGTTGGTGGTCAGCAGACGAGGCGTTCAAACCATGTTGACACGGTCCATGAAGCTTTGACCGCCAAGCTTTGAATCACAGACCAGCGTGAAACCCTCGATACGGGTAAATGCTCCGATGATAACTCCACTTTATAAGCATCGCGTCTACTTAGTTTATGATCAATATTGCTTTTCCCTGACCCAAGCCTTCGGGACTGGTTTTAAGTTTACTCAATTCCGGTCAACATCAATGCACATGTACCGACATGGATATTAAGTTCATATATTGATCGGCATATCTGCCGGCTTGGCCTACGCCATTGCGATGCAATGCACCGTGGTCGAAATGACCAGAAGGTGTTAATCTTACAACCCAAAATCCAGTGACCAAAATCTGACTACCCAACTATACACAAGTAAATCCTCCGCATCAAACGCCATTCGCCTTGTGTCTTAATGTCGTAGAATAAAATCGTGAGGCCATAAATGCAAATCATGTAGGAGACAGCAAGCGATAAAAATGTTGCAGAAAATAGCAGGCAAGCTATGCAAAGGAAAAGCCTTTGGGCAGGGGTATCATACAGAAAGGAAAGGAGTATTAAGATGTTAGGCCTTGGAAAGGAGGTCGCCTACGTCATGTAAAGGAGGAGAGGATTGTTGTTTAGAGAGTGCGATGGGGGGGGGGGGGGGGCCATCTAGATCTCGCAACGAACGGGTATCAAGAGTGCTCTGCGATGAGGTACGATTTGCTGGTGATGATTGGTGTCTTTGGTGCTTTGTGATACCAATAGACGGGATGAAGGGCATGGAGGTATATGACCGAGGTTTTTGCTTCTTTTCGGGCTCTTTGGAGAGCAATCCACCTGGATCCTGTAATTGATGATTTGATCTTACTGACATCTCGTAATCTTCTGATTTTTGTGAGAGCCGTGATGAACGCCGAGCGGGAGGAGGGTAGGCTCGACTATTTGGTAGCAGCGAATTGGATGCTCTTGAATTTCTCCGCGGCTGATGTGCAAAGTCGTGGGCAATGACTGAGTCAGTGGGCGAGGGAGTTACTGATGTAGCCTCAAGGAGACCACCAGCATCGACCCATGAAACTCGACGGCCAGCCCGTGGGCTGGGTATTGGATCATAAATATCAGCAGCCCCCAGCTTCGCATCACAGTTATTTTGTAACACACCCAGCTCTTGTTGTGGGAACTGCCAGTTGGTGTTCGTAAAAGGGCCGTCTTGTTCTGTCGATGAAAGCAGTCCCAGATTAGCCACGGGAGCTGGTCTCGCTAGGGTCGAGCTCTTCTCAGCAAGCTCAGGCTTTGTTCGATAGCCAAGGGAGCGAGCAAGATCTTCATCGCTGCTGCAATGCTGGTTTGCGATGCGTCGTGCTGACCCTCTTCTTTCCATGCTCTCCGTGGTTGAAGGCGCCTTGAACTTTGTTTTTTTAAGGCCACGGTCGCGGAGAAACGATCCTAGGATAATGGCGTTGGACACGATGGCAGCAGCGAGAATCTCTGATGAGGCAAATACTGTACGAAACTGCTGCAAGCCCCTTTTTTCGATGACCAGGGGCATACGAGTCGCTGTGACAATAATAAGAATAATAGACATAGAAAACAGGGCAGTGAGGGACATTTTCCGCTTAAATGTCATGGCAGATCGGAAAATAATTGGGATGGGGAATATGACGAGCAAAATGTCCGTAACGATGTCGGCAACTCCCATAGTTAGGAGCTGGGCGTAAGCCTGACGGCATTGCGGTCCTGGATCCGGGATGACTTGCCAGTAGTGAGTAAAGGGTCGACACTCGGCCAATGTGGCGATTAGAACCATGACGAAGGTGATGACGAGAAAGATGCGTATACCACGCAGTCCCCACTCGTACCCCTTCTTCCAGAATCGTTCGGTCAGACGTTTGAGAAATTCGGATACAGTGAACTTGGCGGTCCAGATACTAGCACAGGTTGGTTAGATGGGCACCAAATATCAACAGCTGGCATACCTACAACATAGCATAAAAGATGCGAGCGGCCATGACACACTGAGACCCTATTTGGCGATTGCGAATCTTGACTGGATCGGTAAGGGCGCTGGCGTCGACATTGTTGGTACCGTAGATGAGGACGATGTGAATACAACCCATGCGTGCGAGTAGAGGAATGATGCTCCAGGCCATGATTTTGTCTTCGCGGAAGAGGCGTTCATTTCGAATGTAGCGACCAGAAAGGCGGAATCCGATGATGACGACAGAGAAGATGGTGCACCACCAGCTGTAGAGCAAGGTTGGGTTGTTGCCGACTCGAGTGCGACGGTCGGGTGGAGAGCCATCGTGGATGTTGCGAGGAATTATCATTGCTGGTGAAGCAGTCCTGACAGACTCTCGCCTCCGTAGAGGGAGCTGTAGGAGAGTCGCGTGCCCACAGTCGCTTATGAGGCGTAGCAATAACGGCTAGGGATGCAGAACTGTGGATGGACGGGGAGCGCTTTGACCATGTCGCTACTCGGTCTGACGTTGGCGGCGTACCAAAGAGGCGGGTGGACAAAGGGTACACACTGTGCACTGTGGGCTGGAGCTCAGAGCCCAGACCAGGCGGACAGCAAGACGTCCACGATAGTTGCCGGGCAGCGGTATGGGCAGGGTTGGGGTGAAGGGAAGATGCAGGTGGGAGAGGAAACAGGACGAGCAATGCAGGTAGGACGGGAGGCTTGGTTAAGGGAAGGGCAGTCTGGCACTTATCGCAGGGCGAGGCGAGGCGACGCCGAAAGACGGCCAGGTCGCAGTTGTGTGGCGGGCGGTGATAAACTGAAGCGCTGAGGGCTAGCGTCTCTGCCACGTCCTGGCAAATCCTTGGTGCCGTCCGGTAGCGGTCTGATAGGCGCTCGCTGGCGACGTTGTGACGCTGGCGGGAGCGAGTGTTGGAGGGAGGAGCAGGATGACTCCTCCCACGCTCGTCGCCGTGGATGAATCGAAGAGGCGACTGTCTGTGGGTACGTGACGAACAAGCACTCCCAGGCGAGCTGGGTGCTAGATGCTGGCTGCTGGATGCTGGTGGTGGCCGGGCCCCTGGTGACCTGCATGCGCTGTTGCTCTTCGCACGATGTCTAGCGCTCGCCTCTCTGTGGCCATGTTGGCGTCTAACCCGCGTTATGCAGAGGCAGCTGGGGTTTCGCCTGTCGCCGAGTGGCTGTCACTGGCTGGGCCTTGGTGGGCAGCAGCAGGGCTCTCTCTCTCTCGGGGCGTGGCACTCTATCGGATCTCCTCAAGACCCACCAACCGCGCCCAGGGTCGCTGCATGTCTTCCTATCGTATCTCCGTGGGTGTCATTTCCACCGGCGACTGGGCCCGGCATCCAGGGCAGAGCTGAACGGAAAGTTTAGTGTGGGCACCTGCTGTGTGCGCATATTCGCAAATCGCGAGGGGTGCCTTCGGCGAGTCGCCAAATAACAAAGCAATGCAGGGCTCCTTGCACAGACGGAGCAACGACCCCCACTGTCGCGTGGTGCGCGCTTGACCCTTGCGCATCCCCCGCTCTCAGGCCCAGCGCTCGAGTCTGGATGGGAGCTGATTATTATCTATTATCTGATGCCCCTGCATGCCATGCAATTTGTAAGATGGATGCGACCGATAGTACCTAGGCAGCTGGGCACCCAGAGAGATAGAGAGCCGTCTACCTGCCGTGTGTGGCCACTCTCCTCCCTCCACACACTGCCTGTTTCAGAAGGGACAACCCACGGCCTTCGCCTCGGCAGTGACGAATTAGGGCGGCACTTTTGATGGGGCCGCATGTCCGAGCCACGCGGGAGCAGGCATGTCACATGATATTCACGTCAGCCTGAGCAGTCTTGTCTCTTGGCCTGGCCTCGCCAGGCCTTTGCTTCGATATCGATGCCACGACGGCGAGGCTGTGACATGTGCTCTGCACCGCTCTTCAGGGGCGAGCGAACCACAGCTCTGGATCTGTTGCTGGGAGGGGACGGAACGAGGCAGATCGGCACCGCCACCAGCACCAGCAGCGTGGGTCAGAGGTATATAGCACGTCGTCCGGTCGCTGTAAATTATCGTGGGATATGCTGATTGTTGGGTGTCCTCGTCTGGTGTGGCCGCTCTGGCATTGCGTCATGGCATTTTTCGATAGCCTAATGGGCTAAGAGCCGGGCTTTCACATGTGAAACCTGCCTGAATCGGGCTGCAAAAAATGGCACGCGCAAGGAGCACCAGCACCAGCACCGGCACCAGCACGCAGGCAAGCAAGTAGGCAAGCAAGCAAGGTCAGCCATGTGTGGGCAGCGCAGAATACACAGTCGTAGACATGACATAGTGGCACAGAACCAGGAATCAGAACCAGGAATCTTGGTGCTGTGCTGTTGGGGGCGTGATTTGCCTCCGCTATGACGTTGGCACAATTCGAACAAAACATTGCGCACACGACAGCCGCGCCGGTGCAAATAGCAACGTCACTTGCAAACCGCCTGAAACCAAACTCTTGACTGGCCAACTGACTGACCTCTCTCTCGCCCTACTACTACTTTCCCCCAGACCCCCCTCTCCTTCCACAGTCGCCCTATCCCACACCCAACTACCTATCCCGTCATGTCCGAACCTCCGCGTGTAGAAATCAACCACCCCGTCTTCCCAGACCTTGACCTTGACCCGTCTGCACCCTCCAACCAGCCCTCTGCCCTGTCTCCCAGCGAATTGCCGCACACCAACGGCACCACCAACGGCAGTTTGGCTAGCAGTGCGCAAAAGACAGGCAACAGCATCCTGGAAAGTGAGGTACGTGGAACGGCAACGCTCCGGACCCTGCCGAGACCCAGACTAACGCCAGACACGACAGTCCTACCTGCACCTCGCACACCACCAATTTCCTCTCCTAACAGCCAGACAGCTGCACAGAACGCCATGAGCGCCGCTTCAAACCACCCCTCGGTCCAGAGTGCAAAGGACACGGTCGTCAACGGTGAGGTAAGTGCAGCCCCGCCGTTATTCCGCCTTCTACAGCTAACTGGTCTCGCGACACAGATGCCCGACATGTGCACATGCACCTATCAACACAAGACTGATGTTTACAGGTCCCGTCGGCCAAAATGTGCAAGCAGAGGCCACCAAGACTCGCAATGAGTTTGCTGATCTCGCAAATTCTCGACAGACCCCCGAACACCAGACGGCTACCGGCCAAAACCTCACTCGTGCGTACCTCCCACATATTGGCTGCACCTTTACTAACATGACCAGACTACCACAGCATGTTCTACAGGCTGCTGAGCTGGAAGAACCCTCGTGCTACCGGCATTGCCTTCGCTACCGCCGTCCTCTTCATCTTCGCCGCCCGATACCTCAACATTATCCGCTACGGTCTCAAGCTTCTTTACCTCACCCTTGGCGTGACCGTAACCGCTGAGATCGCCGGACAGGTGGCATTTGGACGAGGCCTAACCTCCCAGTTCCGGCCGCGCCAGTACTTCACCATCCCGAAAGCCTCACTCGAACGCTTGCTTGATGACGTCGAGCAGCTCATCAACTTCTTCGTCATTGAGTCTCAGCGTATAGTCTTCGCCGAGAACGTCTATGCGTCGGGTGCTGTAAGTGGAGTACACCCCTATTCCTGGACTCTTGCTAACTAACACATTGTACAGGCTTTCTTCGCGTCGCTCATCTCCTACTTCCTCATCAAATTTGTTCCCTTCTGGGGCTTGACTTTGATCGCCACTCTCGTCACCTTCCTCGGTCCTCTTATCTATATCCAGAACAAGGAGGCTATTGATGCTCAGCTAGAGAAGGGCCGTCAAATTGCTAGCCAGCAGGCTACTCAAATCAAGGGTCTTGCCAACCAGCACGCTGGAAATGCCGCCAAGACAGTCCAGGGCTACACTCAACAATACACCGCCAAGGCACAGGAGACCATCAACCAGTACCGTGGACGCTCCACCTCTCCCGAGGTCAGAAAGTCTCCAGAGGTCAAGAAAGGAGACTTCCCCGTCGCTCCCAAGCACGATCTTATCGCCGAGGTAGACGAGAAACCAGCCCCGGAACCCGTCTTGTAGTGACTTACGAGGTGTTACATCATATGCAGAGCACATTTTCGCCCAGACAAGCCCCGAAGACGCTCCCTATATGCGGCCCTGTGTACCCACCACCTTCTCACACTCTTATACGCACACGCAGCGTCGAATCGACGACGCATGATGACTCTCACGTCCGGTCTGATACGACAGTCACGCAGCCCTAAATTGGACCATCTCTCCTAAAAGCTTTCCCTTTGAAATATGTGTTTGTTCGGTCTTCTTGTTTCCTCATGCGCCTTGATGAAATTTCTCACTCGGGTTCATCAGGTATGGAACGGGTCATGGTTTGATAGGCATGGCGAAGCAAGGCGCTGTCTTTTCTATACATAGGTCATCCGTATAGTATAATAACCTCGTCATTTCAGAGCCACTGTGCCGCGGTGCACGAAACGTGAAGTTGCATAATCACACTTGATGGCTAGCATGTTGGGGGCGCGTATCTGGTTGCTGTGCTGGGTGATTACGTGTGTCACTGCATGTATTGGGTCCCGGTGAACGAGTTGCCGCCGTGCCGTCAGTGCCGATGTCGATGCCCGAGGTCGCCGCGGCACCAACAAGTATTGGATGGGGTGACAGTTGTGCATGAAGTATACGACGGTAGTCACAGCAAGGCAAGTAAGGTATTCACATTATTTTGCTTTCCATCGTTTATGCCTCCGAGTCACAATAAATGGCTTGAGGATCATACGTTTTGAGTGAATAGATACTTTGAGCTCACTGCAACTTTGCTTTTGATTATCTGGAAGAGATTCCGGATATTCGTCCGCATTGCTGGCTGCTTCTTTAGTGGTCTCAGACCGGACGAGACACGACCAATTATAGGCGCACGCTAGGCTTTTTGCAGTTAGCCAACTAGGCAACCGTCAATCAAAGCAAGTTGCGTCAGGCCTGCACAGCCATTAATTAGCTTGGGAGGCTTGGCGACCTCCTGTGCCTCCTTTGCCGCTTCCACCGTGTCACGTCTCCTTCTCTCTTATACCTTCCCTTTACTTTCTTGCTCCTTGACTATCTATCTGCTTTTCGCGTTACTTTGTTTCCTTTCTATCCATCGATACATTTACTTACTGTATATCCTGATTGGCGATATGCTTGCTCACCTCGCCCGTCGGGGGCTTGCCCACCCCAATGCGGCTGCCTTTGTCAAGCGCGCTGTGGGCATGGAGGGACCGGAGGGGGTTGAGATTGAGATGCCTGTGTGGGGGATCGCGTTGACCTATGTGAGCTTCGTGGCTGCCGCACTCGGTATCAACCTTCTCTCCTACATGCTCCACGAGGTCATCACCACGCTTTGCATGGTTGAGTCGCCTGTCGCCGCCATCACCGTCTCCCCCACCCAGCACGAGTCTGGCGACAAGGCTGAGAAAGAGGGACTCCTTGAAACCGGCCCCACCATCACCCTGGTGAACCAGAAGCCCATCACCTCGAGCATTCGCGGCACCGTCAAGCACCTTGTCGCCCATGGCGGCCGCACCGCACGCTTCCGTGGCTTCGGGATCTACTTCCTCTACAGCATCCTCATCGGCCTCGTCAACACCTTCCTCGCCGCCGCCTTGCCCCGCATTCCCGGCCAGGCCGTCATCGTCGCTGCCCTCAGCGGCGCCGCACTTGCCAATGTTCACGCCACCTGGACACACAAGGTTGTCTCCATGCCTACCAACATGTCGTTCCGCGCTCGCTTCGTCCCCATGAGCCAGTGGAAGGCTCTTGCCCTGCCCGCCGCCATCGAGGCCGCCATGCCTTACGTCGCTGTCTACCTCGTCACCGCTATCGGCATGCTCATGGGCCTGCACCGCCTCGGCCAGGAGAACATGACCGAGTACAACTGCGCCCAAGTCACCGGCCTCGTCCTCCGTATGCTGGCCATGGTTGTCATCATCGTCGCCTCCGCTCTCTTCCTCTGCGTCCCCGCCATCGTCACCCTCGTCCGTATTGAAGCCTCTATCCTTCCTGAGGACCAGGACACCATTGTTCCCTTCGACCGCACCTTTGGCGGCAAGGTCGTTAGCAAGTTGATGGGTGGATCAGGACATATTGGTTTCTTGGAGGCGTGGCGTAGCTTCAACTGGGAGGCCAGGCGCAGGCTTATCAAGCTTTTCGTCAAGAGCTCGCTCATCATCTTCGGTGCCATGTTTATCATTGCGCACGTCTTGATTGCAGAGACGTTTGTCGTGATGGGACCTGCAATGGGACAGCTCTTGAGCCAGGCCAAATCCGAGGGCTGGATTCAGTAAACACTACGTTGTAGCAAGCAATGCAAATGCATCAGTGTAAGAATGGATGGGAGTTGATACGAAGGGAAGCAGGGAATCGATGAGACCTGAAGCTGCGAATAGGTGTATTCGGCTGGAGTTGGATAAACGGGCCTTGATATGAAACTGCACATTTACAATTTAGCTACATTTTATCTATCTTTGACCTCTACTACATATAAAATCTACAAAATCCTATCTGCCTCATGAGAGACGTGCATGTGTGACGGTGTCGGTCGTTTAAATATATTTGCTAATACCTACGCCATGATAATCGTACATTGCCATCCCACATCATTTGTACTATAACCAAAGAAAGAAACTGAAATAAGATATGGGTATAAACGCCTAATTCCACCACAAACAACCCGCATGCACCCTTCCAGTTTAGAATAAAATATTTAGCACAGCCGCTACTCACAGGTCTTACCATCGATCCCACCAGCCTCTCCCCTTTCCTTCTCCTTCTCCTTTTCCCTCGCCCTCCCCGCCTCCGCCTTCGCCTCCAGCCGCCCCTCCAAAAGCGCATTATCCTGCCCAGTAATCACGCCCTTGAGTACAACCTCTAAATCCGCCAAACGCACAGGCTTAATCATAAATAAATTAATCCCACTCGAATTTGCCTCCTGCTGGATCTCGGCGTCAGCCGCGCCGGTCAACGCAATAATGGTAACCTTGGGCAAATTATAGCGGATCTCGTGGGCGCGAATTTGGCGGGTGGCTTCGAGGCCGTCCATAATGGGCATGTTAATGTCCATGAGGACTACGTCCGTGCGGGCTGAAGTGGACTGCGCGGTCATGTATGCTTCGAGGGCTTCGAGGCCATCGACGGCAAGGGTGTGGTTGTGGCCGAGCTTAGAGATGAAGGTACGGAGGAGGCGCAGGTTGATGGGGTTGTCATCGACAGCGAGGCAGTTGAGGGCGCGCGTGGGCTTACTGTAGAGGGATTTTTTCAATGGGCTAGCGTTAACGGAGCGGATTTCCGGGGCGCTATTCACGGAGGGGAGGAGTGGACGTGGGATTTCGAGGGAGCGGGATGAAAGAGAGGGGGTTTGGGTAGGAGTGCTCTCTTTCAGATTGAGTTCGGTTATGTTGGGGAGTGTCGAGTCGGTTTCTATGGCACGGACTAATACGCGACTGGCGTGCCGGTCCAGACAGGAGGCTAGTGCCTTTGCCATTTTGTGAGGCCCCACTGGTTGGCTGATGCATTCGAAGATAATTCCAGGTACGGTGATGGCTGTTGTTGACTGTGCAGAGGCTGCTCCTTGACATAGAACAATGACTGGTGCATTTGACCCCTTTTCGGGGACCTGACTATGTTGAGCGCGTAGCCTCTTCGCGCTGGTCTCTGTAGCGACGACCAAGTTTACCTCTTCATTAGTGTCGCTTTTCTCCATGTCGAACCAGTCAGTGCAGAGGCTCTCAAGAGCTTTCAAGGACAAGTTAGTTGCCGTCTTATTCTTTAGGCTTCTCACAAAATATTCCTCCTCTTCATCAAAGCCAGCAAAACGCACTTTTAACCCCTTTGTGCGTTTTGCAACCTTCTGCAGGCTCTTTTCTTTGTCTTGCTCTGCACCAATGGCATACAAGCTTGGTGATTTATTGGATTCCTTCAACGCGCAAGTGACTGTGAATTTAGTACCTCTTCCTTTCTCGCTCCACACCTCAACCTCGCCGCCTAGGGATTCGACAATCTGTTTTACGATTGATAAACCTAGACCCGTGCCCTGGCTTAGGGGATTCTCTTGAGCAAAGGAGTGGAAGAGTCTGGTGTCAATGTAGTCTTCAGACATGCCAATACCCGAATCTGTAACCGTGAAGCGAAACTCGCAACAGTCATCCGTGGCGCTGGGTTTTGGCCTCACTTCGAGCTTCACCTTGATAAAACCAGCTGGTGTATACTTTAGACTGTTACCAAAGAGGTTCATGATGACGCGCCGCCAGGCGCCAGGTTGTGTGCGGAAGATATAGTTCTTAGTCGGGTTAATATCTAGAATGACCGATATAGCCATCTTTTCGGACTCAGGTACGCCGACTTGGTAGCTTTGATCTGAGTTCTTCTGGTATGTGTACCCTGCGAAGACACTCTCCACTACATCTTCAGTCAAAACGCTCATGTCCACATCATTGATCAAGGTCATAATATCGTTTGTATGAGCTTGGCCGGGATTGATCATGTGTTTCGCGCTTGCTGCTCGCTTCTTCTGCCGTTTGGAGGTTCCTCGAGTCAAGTTATTTATCTTGGCGAAGTCTAGGACCTGCTGAATTTAGTACGAAACATATTAAATATGTGAGAATATATCGCCACTTACGTGATTGATGGTTTCCAGTAATGTCTTGCCACACGTCTCTATGGTTGCCACATGAGATGCCTGTTGATTATCCAGATGTGAATCTTTAAGGAGATCAGTCATTCCGAGAATTCCATGAAGTGGTGAGCGCAATTCGTGACTAATAGAAGAAATAAAGTCTGCTTTGGCCGCGTCCGCTAGTTTCATATCCAATCTTGCAACTTCAGCCATTGCCGAATTACTAAACGCTGCGAGATAGCTCAGATCCTGCTCATTGGTGAACACACGCAATGGATCTGTGCTCCAAATAAAAGCACTGGCGAACCATCGATCGCGGTGTGGGTCCCATAATGGATAAAGTACCAAGCTTCGTGCTTTCGGGAAGACGCTTCGCAGATAATTCTCATCGTCCATACTCCGCAATGACTCTGACTTTCTTGCAACAGTAAAGGGAAAACCATCACTCATCTCAACATCGCCCCCACCCGAAGGTGAATTGATAGGCGGAGAACTGGCATTATCATCTAGGTCGAAAATATGGCCGTGCGGATATAGTCGCAGAAGGTGACGCAGAACACTTTCAGACATGGAAGTCTCCGTGGAAGTAGACGATTCTGGCTCACGATTGATTTTGCTAAGAGCGGTACCAAGTATAGCGCAAGGTTTGTCAGGCTCTGGTAGCTGTTCAGAGAAGAAGTCATCATCCACGAGCCCCCCAAAGGTGCTGATCTTGGCATCAAAGAAGACTGCACCTTCAGCTTCAGTTGCATCGACAATCATGTTTGCCGCACGACTAAAAGCAGTTCTAATTTCCGGAGCAACGTTGTCCTTCTGGCTATTCGCCGTTGACGCTGAAGACTTGATGATTGCTTCTGGACGAAGCTCGGGCGGTGCTTCCGTCGCTGGTGTAATGGTAGTACTCATGGGTTGCACGCTGGACGGTGAAGTTGCGTTCGGACTCCGGATGCTTGGAAGGCTTGAGCCAGTACTATTCTCTCGACCAGTGACAAATTGCTCTGGTGCTACATTTGGGGATGCATTGGCACGTTGTCGCTGTGAAGACGTGGTGTCCGCCAGGCCCGGTGGTTCAGCCACAGAGTCCCAAGGATCGGCCCACCAATTCTCTAACCCGCTTTTCCCTTCGGCGAACGATCCCAAACTCTTGACCATGATTTTGCCTCGGCGCTGGTCTTCTGTTGCTCTGACCATCTCAAGGTGCCGCATCACAGTTCCTGCCATTTCTTTCAGAAAGTCCAACTCGCAAGGTTTCAGTCCATCACGTGGCTTGTCGTCAAGAACACAGTACGTTCCAATACTGTGACCACTTGGGCTGCGAATAGGCACACCAGCGTAGAAGCGAGAAAACGGCGGCCCGACAACGAATGGGTAGTTCCTGAAACGGATGTCCTGGGTGATATCGTTGACGACCAGGGATGGATGATTCTTAAATGTATCATATGGTGGAATTGAGGTATCCCAAGGCAAGTTGACTGTATATGAGCAAAGGCTTGATTCCCTGGGGAGGACGGTGTTGCCCCAGCAAAGACTATCATCATCTAACATAGGCTGCCCAGTATGAAGACATAGAGTCTTAGTGGCCTCAGCAAGTATATAACAGTTTCTACGATCGAAGAAAGAGATCAGGCACCGTCGCGCATTCAAACGAAGTGCCCCAAGTTGGGCAAAGGCAGCCAATGCTTTGTCGTCGGATACTCGCGGACTATAGTTATCGGAAGGCGTGGGAGAAGCGGACCGCGGTTGTGGAACTTCAGGAGCAAGAGTAGGAGCAGGAACTGCTGGAGGGAGACGGACAGGAACAAGAATGGCCGGCGATGGGGAGGCTTGACGACTTGACGACACATCTGACTTTGGGCGATAGGGATAGTACCTGTAAGTATGCTGTGAGCGCTGCACCTACTGCTAAGGGCCCTTGGGGTGCCCCAATTGAGCTGGACGTACAGGTAAAAGTCGCGCTCACGGTGTACAGCGACGTCCTCCATTTTTCTGCGTGCCCTGGCGTGCGGCCGCGAGAGTGGGGTTTCGAGACGGTCAGCCATGACAGCCTATACTATACAGTCTGTCGGTGGCGGCAAGGGGGCAGACCATGCCTTTGGCACACCAAAGGTAGCCTAGAGACCCGCTCTTGCAGGTGCAATCGAAAACGTGTTGAGTTCTAGCTCTTCGTAGGAAACCACGGCCAGGCACTCGCAGAGCAGCACTAACGAGGCAGAGCTTTTTGTTTAGTGGATGACGATGCACCAAAGTTAAGGATTTTAGCGTCTTTGCCGATCCTGACCCCGGTAGGACTGGCTTAGCAGTTCTAGATGGATAGAGTGTTGAATTTTGAGTCTGGGTCCTGCAAACCTCGGGTAGGGGGCCACGCAAGTGTGAGTTTGAGAATCACTACAGATGGTGAGGGCCACCAAAATAAATGACCCTGTCTCAGGACTCAATGACAGGGATGCAACGGCTCGGAACTTCGCGCTTGCGCTGGGAGATGCTCAGACAGCGTGGTGTCGATCATTCCCATATAGGCGAACGATCAGAGGGATGCTTCGGTGGAATAACCAGATCGATGCATTGCATCCCACGTTGGCGGCGGAAGGTTTAGCCGAGGACTGCCCCTCACGTGCCCCACTATCACCGGCTCGCGTCGATATGATATCCTGCAAACAAGACAATGCTCTCAGCATTGCAGTGGGTGGGCTAAATTACGACTCGAGAACTAACTGCTCGTCTCTCATTACGACTCTATAAATGCTGGAGCACCAGTACTTACAGCACGCTTAGAGTGGTCTATAATTCTACAATACCTACTTCCTTCCAAGTTTCTATATCAACGAGAATTCTAGGGGTCCCCTCAATCTACCATGCGGCTGATAACCCTCGCTACATGCTCACTGAACCAATGGGCACTAGACTGGGAAGGCAATCGCGACAGGATCAAAGAGAGCATACAGATCGCCAAGGAGTCGGGTGCATCTCTTCGTACAGGCCCCGAGCTCGAGATTACTGGTTATGGCTGTCTGGATCACTTCCTTGAGGTCGACGTCATTCGGCATTCTTGGGAAATGCTGGCTAGCATACTCCTCGATACGACTTGTCATGGCATTATTCTGGACATCGGTATGCCCGTCATGCATAACGGAAACCGCTTCAATGCAAGAATTATTGCTCTAGACGGTAAAATCCTCTTAATTCGGCCAAAGCTCTATCTTGCAAATGCCGGAAATTATAGAGAGATGCGTTACTTCATTCCTTGGAACCGCCCACAGCATGTCGAAGACTACGAGCTACGAGAGCTACCTGAGGCTTGCCTAAAACTCCAAGGCTCCACAACTGTGCCCATTGGCGATGGTCTTGTCTCAGCCAATGATTGCACCATTGGAGCAGAGACATGCGAAGGTGAGCCCATATCTTTACAAAGAGTTATGCAAGACATGAACTGACTTCAAATAGAGCTGTTTACTCCCATGAGTCCTCACAACGCGCTTAGCCTTGCTGGTTGTGAAATCATTACGAACTCCAGTGGTAGTCATCACGAGCTCAGAAAATTAGGTTTGCAGGCCCTTATCAAGGGCCAAAGTAACCATAAAACTGATTATGTATCAGACACACGTATTTCACTCATCCAAGAAGCCACAAGAAAATGTGGTGGCATCTATCTTTACGCAAACCAACAGTAAGTCAATTTTAAGAAATGATCAGCGCGCTCCAATGCCGATATGCATCTGTATTGTGGAGCCGTCATATTTTTATTTTAGTCGATTATGATTCAAGTTACTGACCATTTGTCACTTCAACAGGGGATGTGATGGTGACCGACTCTACTATGATGGCTGCAGCATGATTATTGTCAACGGGGAAATTAAGGAGCAGGGCTCACAATTCTCTCTTAATGATGTCGAGGTGGTCACTGCCACCGTAGATCTCGAGGAAGTGTGGTCTTTCCGTAGTAGCCCAGCTCGTGGCATGCAGTCTGTATCCCAGAGCAACTTCCAGAAGTTTCGGGTCAGCTTCAATCTCTCTGATCCTAACAGCGACTTTGATCCAAGCCTCAAACCTAGCCAATCTCGTCCGCTTCGTCAACATTGTCCCGAAGAGGAGATTGCCCTTGGACCTGCCTGTTGGCTTTGGGATTATCTTCGGCGCTCTGGTGCGGCTGGGTATTTCATCCCGCTTTCCGGCGGCCTTGACTCTTGCTCAACTGCTACTCTTGTATTCTCGATGTGTCGCGAAGTTTGCAAAGCTTTGCAACAGGGTAACAAACAGGTAAAAACGGATGTTCAAAGGATCGCTGGTCTAGTGCCAAGCTCGCCTGAGGAGTTGATGGGCAAAGTCCTGTCAACGGCCTATTTAGGAATGGCTACTCAGTCAAGTCGAGAAACACGGGAACGTGCAATAGATTATGCCAAGAGAACTGGGGCTCATCATAAAGATCTCAACATTGACCCTATCTTCCTAGCTTTCAAAGAGGTGTTCACAAAAGCGACTTCATTTAAGCCTTCGTTCGATGGACAGAAAAGCGAGGATCTGGCACTGCAGTAAGTATGTGTCATTCTTTGCTGCCTTTTGCTAACCAATTTGGAAGAAATCTACAAGCTAGAAGCCGCATGGTGATCAGCTACATGATGGCGCAACTACTTCCTACAGTCCGCCAGCGGCCTGGTGGTGGTGGTCTTCTTGTTCTGGGCTCCGGAAATGTCGATGAATCCCTCAGAGGATACTTGACGAAGGTAAAGACTTTATCTTCAGAACTGCATATAATATAATTACTTACACTACGCCTGCAAATTTCCAGTACGACTGCAGCTCGGCAGATATCAACCCCATCGGATCGATAAGCAAAGTCGACCTGAAGAGGTTCTTAGCATGGGCAAAGACCGAGTTTGATATGCCCATTCTACAGAGATTCCTAGATGCTGCGCCCACAGCCGAGCTCCGGCCTATCACAGAATCGTATGCCCAAACCGATGAAGATGACATGGTGAGCGTACTAGTCGTAGACTTCATTCTACTTTAACACTGACTTTGTGCCTAGGGCATGACCTACGCTGAATTGAGTGTATTTGGTAAAATGCGAAAAGGTGTGTTTGTGTTCACTTAAGTGTCATGGAAACTTCATTGAGGATAACAACTGATTTTGCACTCCTATTATAGAGCACAAACTAGGCCCTTATGGTACATGGGCACGACTAGTACACGATTGGTCTGACCAGTATACGCCACGTGAAGTAGCTGATAAAGTCAAGCGTTTTGGTAAGTCTTTGTTTTCAAATAAACTACGTCTAGAAATAGTTACTGACTTCGGCTAGTACGTATAGTCTTGTCTCTAGCTAGGTCATGTGATATCATGGACGATAGAGGCAAAGTCGATATTTGGAATTCATACTGACTCTGTATTCAAAGTTCCATTTCTACAGTATCAACAGACATAAAATGACGGTATGTTTCTGAATCCACGAGACGCACAAACACACACACACAAGGAACATGACTAATCATTTGTGCCTTGTTTAGACATTAACACCCTCCTACCACGCAGAAGCATATAGCCCAGATGATAACCGCTTCGACCTACGCCCATTCTTGTATCCACCCCTGTGGAAGAACTGGAGCTTCAAGAGGATTGATGAAGCTGTGGAGAAACTAGAGAAGAAATCACAAGAGAAGGCCGGCGCGGGAAGCAAGACTGAGTAATTATACTTGTCTAATGAAAGTGCATGGCTTAGTCTGATCGCATGCACAACCACGGACCACTGATATATTCACTTCAACTACGATCCACAATCTACAATTAATGACCTAGTCACTAGATATATGTTTTGAGCCATGTCTTGGGTTTGTATGCGTGGGATTCAGTGAAGTACACTCTGCCCTAGGAAGGGCATAAAGAATACGATAGTTTAAAATAGACACGGTAAGACAGCCTTGCTTACAACTTGAATGGCTCGCAGGTCTATTCTTCGTCTACTAAAGTCATTGTTTTATCACTTGGCCCCTTATTCAGTTCCTAGTATGACATGTATTATACGATACATCTTCAACTCGTTCTAACACGAGTGTTTCATTCCTATATATACTACTAATTATGAAAATATCATCATGATCGCACTTTAGTGTTGTTCATTATGCCAGTCCAAAGCAAAACTTAGGCAGGTACGGTAGTGAAATGCAGCACATATGCCAGACAGTCGCGCATGTGCAAAATATAGATATTCAAAAATTAGTCGTTAGTTGTAATAAAGCTAAATATTCAAATTCGAAATGGAAGGGAGCAGGGTATCGTGTAGTAAAATCTCAAAAAAGAAACCCTCATCCGTCATAATAAGTACTCTCAAGATGCCGTTCATCGCAACACAATCTCGGCCCTCACGGGGCTCTTCGCAAGCCACGCGTTCTCGTGTATTCGCGCAATCGCCACTCGCTCAGCGTGCTCGCCAACCCACTTAATCAGCATGACATTGAGCATGCACCACGGCCCATCCTCAAACACCTCGTCGTCAAAATCAATAACCTCTTGATCCCACATAAAGCGCTCGCCATCCCAGATGGGTGTCCCCGGCGGATGAAACATGGGATTCGCTGGCCTCCTGGCATCCGACGCCGGCTCGCGGCGGAAGTTACGCGACAGAAGGACGAACTCATATGGACCATCGGGCGAAGGTTCTGAAAGTACTGACTCAAGGTCCATGATGACGCCACACTGCTGATGCGTCTCATTGAGAAGCTGGGAACATGGAATTTCCTTATTTTGGTAATTTAGTTGCTCAACCGTGAATCCGTCCGCAGGGATGGTCGAGGCGGTGAATCTTAGCGTGTTCGACTCGGTGTTGATTGTTGAGCCGCGGGGCGCGTGGAAATAAGGTGGGTATTTGATGCGTAATGAGCCGTTTTTTTCGCGGCGGACGGTGTATTGGGCGTCTTTGGGGCCGATGTGAAATTGTACGATTTCTGATCGGAAGACTTCTCCTTCGCTTTTGGGGCTTGTGTAGACGTCCGGACATGTGGTTGGATCGAATGGGAAGACGACTGCGCCGTTGTGAGATGTCCAACTCCACGATGGCTCAGCAGACTCGCGCTTTGAGCCTTGTTTGGCTGGACACCAGAGAAGGCTAAAGTCGAATGCGCCTTCGGGTAGCCCATGGAGAAGCTGGCCGCCGCAATTTTTGGTGAGAATCTTGGTGGCGCTTGCGAATTCTTGAGAATTATACGCTTCTTGGGGAGTAGTCCTCGTCGCGACTAGTTGATTATAACACCGGAAGGCTTGAAACCAGTCGTGAATGTCGTTGAAATCAGTGCTTTGCGATCTTCCACCAAGTGAGCTTGCGCTAGAGGATGAGCGCAGTCGGCTCACAACTCCTCGGAAAGTTGATGGACTGCTAGGCTTGGTTAACTGTGTTGAGCGCGACTCGTCGCTATTACTCCTGCTCGGTGTAGGGTGTGGCGATAACAGTGCGTTCGACATCGCTGGTCGTGAATCAGAGTCTTGTTGCGACTTCCTCGTCCATGATATAGAGCGGCGCATCCAAGACGGCGATAACCGATCTCTCGATGGAGTCCTACTTGTAGACATGATGAGCAGCGACATGAATAAGGACTAGGAGGTGTTGAGTGTCTGAGTATTCTTCTGGACTATCAATGACACAGCAAGCGAAACTGGCAGAAATGCGTCAGGATGCTGAGAGGCTTGAAGATGTGATAGAGGTGGCCTGGCCTTTTTGATGACTCTGGAGAAATGAGGGCTATGTTTCCCAACAGCACGTCGCCATCAGACTGCGCCCCTTCGCGTGTGCTCCCCAGGTGTCAGAAGGCCTCGGATTCAAACTACTGGACCGGGACAGCAGAGCGAGTTTGTGGCTGTGCAGGCCGCGATCACTGGTTGAGCCGCGCGCGTCTGGGTTGAACAGCAGCACGGCATCCCCTAGTTTCTGAATCAACTTAGTAGATCAGTGTGTATGAGGCTAAAGCTCACAACGCAAGTCTAAGGGGACAGCTGGTGTATCTGTTATTGAAGTCATTTCTTGTCCCTGATAACGCCAGAGTCTTGTCATTTCAACGAACGAAAAGAGACATCTAGGTGCGATATTCATTGAAGGATGGCAGTTTGAAACAAAATGCCCCTGCCTTTGAAATTAGGGTATGTAGGTTATCTTGAACCAGATGTCACAAGGCATAGCAATCGTCTGCTGAATGGCGATTGATGTTGGCGGATGCACTCGCCACACTTGCACTGCCACGCCTCGCCTGCCCCGCAGCGACGCCTCGCTTCGCGTCGCAGTCGCGTAGGCACCACAATATGACGACGCCTCTCACAACTTCATAAACACTAGTCGTGTCTAGGTGTAGAGGCCCGACACTATTTGCAACTCAGCGTTTACTCCACAGCCAACGCCAACATGTCTGGCTACGAAGGCAAGTATGCCCGCGACATAGCTCCGTGCAACGCACCAATACGAGAGTTGACACTGTTTAGTCGAGCACAATATCTCTAATAAGGATGATAAATCCCAGCAGCCTGCCCGTCGCCCAGACCTCTCCACCTTCTTCTCGCAGCTGGAACTAGTGGACACATCTGACCCCCAAGCACACACAAATGCCCATGCAGTCCCACAGCCCGAGAACATGGCTGCGGCATTTCGGCTGTTGGCAAACGCCTTCGAGATGATGCGCGGACGACCTGCGGACGAGCAGAGCGCTGGGGAGAATGACCTGCTGGCCAACATGATCGAAGAACTACGGCAGAATGCTGATGACCCGCCAACAGAGCTCAAGGGAGTGCCCGACACCTTCCTGGACGAGTTGGAACGGGTGCCCAAGAAGGCTCTGAAGCCCACTGACACCTGTCCGATCTGCGTGAATCCGTTTCTTGAAGGTGAGTCGTCAGGAGCCCAAGCGACACATCTTTCATATCGCCTTGGCTAACTCGCATCACACTGCAGATAAGTATCCACTTGTTGTGCAGTTGCCATGCCACAAAGACCATTTCTTTGATCTGGACTGCATTAGGCCTTGGCTCAAGCTAAACTCTACCTGTCCACTTGACCGGAAGGAGCTGCTCAAGAGGAAGCAGCCGCCTCCTCCACCCGAAGATGACGATGATGGAGAGTATGATGATATGTACGCTTAGGTACGCTTTATACACAGTCAGGGCATGCGATCGAGCCCAAGACACGCCACTAGGCCGAAGGTGGATAGATCAAGAGTGTGTTTATGCTTTACTTTTTGGTAACTCAGAATACTCAACCTGCATCCAAGGCGGCCAAATAGGTTCCTCCGCCCGCCAAGGCCAATTGTCCATGATTCCGTGTCCACAGATTGCGGGGAGTTTACAGTTGCTTCGGGCTAGCTCGCCTCACCTTCTTAGTACCTAACTCGTAGCCATGTTGCCGCAGCGTTGAAAAGACAGGTGCTTTCGCTATTCGCTTACCTACACCGTCGCGTCTGCACAGGCAAGATCAAGTTCGTTTGAAGAATCGCCATCATCCCTGCGCCTGTATTGATTATTTTCCATGGGCCTCTCCTCTAGATAATACCAATAGCTTCCCTACTGTTGGTCCTATCGCTAGATACGACTCGAAAGCAACACAACACCCAAAAGCTTATTCATCCTCTTTCTGACGTTACTCACCCATCGAAATCTCATATGCATCATGCTTTGCAGTCATATCTATCGGGTCTACCGATTCGGCACAAAGGCTTGGCGAAAACTCCGGCATTCGTCCTTGCACTGAAAAACCTCAGGAGCACGAGCGAGCAATAACGCCACCATATTACGGTCAGTTTTCCCTCGATCTAAGAGAGCCTCGCCATCATTCCATTTCGGTATTCTCCAGACTTTTCTGATACGAATATGTAAATACGTTCACTGTGGCACACTAGCCGTAATAGCTCATGAGGTGGCGCAGTGATGCTAATTGAATAATTGGAATTATGGAATCTGGTTCTGCGACTCGCATGAATCAACTTCGCCGGTGTTGCCCGAAAGGAGAAGTCGGAAGCAAAGGCAAACGAGCCAGATCGCTGACCAAGGTATTTGCCTCTGGGACCACTCCCTTATTCCACATATTCCGTACGAATCGGAGATAGGTGACCAGGTCAAGCGTTGGCCGCCTAGTGTAATCTTAGTTGTGGTTCGGCGCCAAATTGCTCCACGCCGAATGGCAACCTCCTAGAATGCCAGGATTTCTGGAATGTGAATAACGAAAACTACAATGACAAACCCGACTATAATTTAGACAAGAATAGTGTAAGCCGACAGACAGTTTTTTGCACCAACACCCATTTTTTTCTGCGACAGCACGTTCCGAATTCCGGGCTTGTATAATAAGTACGAGGTATTTAACGTTAGCCCGCAGGGCGGACGAATCGCCGGCCGAAACACCAGCCGGCTGACACCACAACAGTAAGTTGCCTCGCGGCACCTCCACCCCGCTATGAAAGCGACATGTCTCCTGCCATGTAAAATGCACCAGTTTGCGACAGGCACGATAGTCAGCTTTGGATTAGGCTATTGATTGTTTGGATCTATAACGAGCGATCATGGATACAGCCACTGTAACTAAGAAGAGAACTTCCAAAGGCTCGCGCTTGGGTTGCTGTCAATGTGAGATCGGATATTGGGCGATGGGGAAACCAATGAGACATACTGACAGTTCCGAACAGGCAAGAGACGGAAGGTTGAAGAGCCATCGAACCTGGGAGATTCCAGCACAGTCAACAGCTTGGCATCGGACCAGAGTAGTATCTGCTCACGGCACATTGGAGAACGGCTATGCAAACTTGAACAGCTCTTTGAAAGATTTGTCTGTCGGAAAAGCTCCACCCCTTCCTCACCGGTAGATGTGCCACAAAGCCCCACGCTTATCGGGTCGAGTGACAAGGAGTCAAATTTGGGTCTTTCTAAACCTCCTAGCGATGCGCAGAGCATGTCTTCAATCGGAGAAGGAATTGTAAGTTGATCAAACACTTCTAAAGCTTTATACTTATAGGTGCAGCTTGGTGCACAAACATGGACATCGGCTCCCATAATACGTAGCGTGGCTAACCAACATGATGATCAACAACATTATGATGCCATCCAGCGATCTTTGGCCGCCCTGCTACCATCACAGCACGATGCAGATATTATCTTCGAGTCCTCCAATGGATGGATGATCTTGGATGGCATTTACAAAGCAGCCCGAGACCACTTCGTCAACCAAGACCCTCAATCATACGCCCTTAGTATGGTGGCTATTTCTCGAGAGCGGTCCATCATCGTAGCTCGAACTCTCCTTCATCTCGCCATATGCATCAACACACTGCCGCCAGACTTTGACCAATCTCGTCTGGCCAACATGTGGTCGCTGGATGCCACTATGCAGAACTATGTGACAACCGTCACTACATTGATTACTTCATCAGATGAACTTATGCTGACACTCCACGGACTCGAGACGCTTCTGCTCCTGGGTTTTTATCACATGAGCTCGGCCAATCTTCGTAAATCTTGGCTCGCTATACGACGAGGACTGAATCTCGCTCACCTCATGGGTTTCCACCGCATTATTGAGCAGCCAGACTCTAATCCACCAATTGCAGCAGTCTCCAGTGCGAAGATGATCTGGCGCAGCTTTGTCGATTTAGACAGGTATCTCGGATTGCATTTACGTCTCCCGTTCGCAGCAGACGACTACACTGTCTCCGAGGATGCAGATCTACATCTCGCTCATCGATCAAAGATCAACGCACTTACTCGGCAGATTTCCGAACTTGACCGTGAAGTATCACCACAAGCATACGCCTCGGCGCTTGCGCTTGACGAGAAGCTGGAATCCACTATGAGAGAGATGCCTAAAGACTTCTGGGAAGTACCGAACATCCCGTCGACAGCGCGGTCTCCAGAGTCATTTGCAGCACTAGAGAGACTGATGGTGCAGATATGGCATTTTGAGATGAAGGTGTTTATTCACTTACCGTACCTATTACGAGCGAGTCGCGATAGCCGCTACGAATTCTCAAAAGTCACAGGCCTGCAAGCCAGCCGGAATATGCTGATGCGATGGTTTGCGCTGCGTAATGCGAGCATCACACAGGCGTGCTGTCGATTCGCTGAGATTGGAGTCTTCATAGCCGCAGTAACGTTGACGCTGGACATTGTCATTGAGCTGGGCATGAAAGAGAAGAGCGAGGTTCAGAAAAGCAAAGGCACCGATTTTGCCATGATATGCAGATTGATTGGAGAAATGGAGAAACTAGCCAAGACAAACACGCGCGAGAAGATTGCTGGCAGAAGCGCGATTGTGTTGAAGAAGATTTTGTCGTCGCTGGACCCGAGCCGACAGCCTGCTGGCAAGGCTCGGCTGACGATTCCGTATTTTGGCACGATTGAGCTCGACTACAAGAAGCTGCCTGTGAGGCCGAATTTCGACGTGGATTCCGAGACAGGCAAGAAGATGAATACTAGTGGCACAGGACAACATCTTCCAGTATTTTCTTTTGTTAGCAATGCGCTCTGGCCGCCGCTGGAGGAAGGACACGACTGCGAATTGGACTGGGACATTGTGCTGTTTGACGGTCTGGAGGATCGCGACACGGATGGCAATTGGGTGTTTTGAGGGAATGGTGAATAGAGAAGTTGGGCATAGGATAATACTGGCATGGGTGCATGGGTTTAGCGGGGAGTCCAGCGTTTCTAGTTTTCATCTTGCGGGCTTCTGGAACGTGATATCCCGGTGGTGGCGACGGATTAGTTTGAGGCGTGGGTGCAGCATTGCTTGCGAGGGTGATGAGCAGGTAGGTACCTGGCAGTACTTGGAACCATGTAGATAGCTACGTAGGGGAGTAAGCACAAGTGCAGGCGCAAGCAAGCGCATGGCGACCTGTCAAGATAACTAGCAAGCGTGAAGATACGTGTCGGGCGTGCGGTTGCTGCGCGATGAAGTGTAACGGCGAATAGGTGACTAGCAGTCAGCTGGTTGGGGTCTGTGATGTGCCAACGGATGATAGGCGGCGGGCGGTGAGGCAGAGGGTGCATGCAGATGGCCGGAGGCGGCAGACTAGGAGCCTAGGTAGTTATCAACCAGACACTCGACACCACCAACACTCTGGACACTGACACCGACACCGACACCGACACGCCGACGCCGACACGCGCCCGCACCCGCAACACAGGCAGGCACTGCATGTCTCTTTTGTATGTTACCGTGCCGCCTTGTCCGACAAGATTGCCTGATAGCATCTGAGTTGGCGGAGAGCCTTGGTCTCCATCTGCATTGGCCGCATCAGGCAAGCATGAGCACGCAACAGCAGACCACCCACACGGAGACGGACCTCTTCACCGGCACGACCACCACCACGACCACCGCAACCGCCACGGCTACTGCTGTCGCCGCCCCCGCCCCGCGCCTCAGCCTGCTCGAGGCCGTCATCACCGCCTACCCGCCCGTGCTCGAGTCGCTGCTCGCCCAGATCCCCACCGTCGCCCTCCTCGACCTCTACCACACCTCCCGCCACCTGCGCGACTTCCTGCGCAACTACCCCATCGCATGGAAGACGCTGTCCTTCCGCCTGCCCCAGCCCGCCGTCACCGTCGGCTCGCCGGGCAACGAGACGCCCGATAGCAGGGAGCGCGCGTCCAAGGCCTACTCGTTCGACGCCCTCCTCAAGCAGATCATCGCCCCCAATGGCACGCGGCTGACCAGCCTCGACCTCTGCAACACCGCCGTCACCGGCATCGCCCTCGTCGGCAGCGTGCTTGCCCCGCGCATCGCCACCCTGCAGCACCTGTCCGTCCGCGGCTGCAAGAACGTCTCCATCAAGTACCACATTGTGCCCTTCCTCGAGCCCTACACCCTCAAAGATGCCCCCTGGATGCAGAAAGACCTTGCTCTCAGGAGCCTCTACACATATCGCTGTCGCCACCACCGCCGAAGGCCCTACCTGCCCTCGTCCCTCATCCGGAGAGACTCCGACTCCGACCCCACCCACCAACTCATTGAGATCTGCCACCAGCTGGGCATCTGGACAGACACCGCCTGGTGCCCCAGTCCGGCCGGCAGATGTTTCCGGAGAAAGGACTACCATGCGGGGCGGGCTGGGCCGCAGAACATGGAGGTCTGGGTGCCCTTCGACAGACTGTGGAGGTCAGGCAATCGCATAGGGCCTGTCGAGGGCACTGCTGCATTGGGCAATCATGACGGCAGATTGTGGGAGATAGCCGAAACGGGACAAGACGGCGAGCCGCTGGGCACTGAAAACGGGCTTTCCTATGGAGAGGGGAAACACGTGCCTGCACATCTAAGGAAGAGCCACACCATTTTTATCGACGAGGTCAAATGCGCCCAGTGCAATGATGCCATCCTCGAGCGCTGTGAGTCTTGCAGTGTCCGCATGCACTGCATGGGCTGCCGCAAGACGCTGTGCGCGAGTTGCGCATTCAACAGGCCCATACCACGGAAGCGAGTGAAGACGCGTCATTTTGCAAATCTAGCATTTGGTAATAGCTCGACGCTGGGCGGGACTCTAGGGCAGGCGGCCGGAGCATTCTCTGCATTAGAAGATCGGACTAATCAGGACACCAGTGAGCGGGATCGATTTTGGTGGGCTCCGGGAGCTACACGATCGCCAAATCTCATGAACGAAAGCGCCAACGACGACGAGTCTTCTGACTCTGAAGATGGCGGTAATCTCAACAATGGCATTCCTGCGTTACATGTTAACCGTGAACCTCCGAAGCTAAACATGCATTGGTGTTGCTTGGAGCCCATTTTCTCTGGTGGCGGCGGTATCGCTGTACTGGGCAGTGGCTTGGGTGGTAGAGGAGCAGACAAAATCCGGGCAGCTCCTTTGCCACGGATGAAGCAATTCGAAGACCCAGATTTTAGCAATCAACTACGGCCTGTGGATTATGTTCGCGAGATGAAGAACAACGGCTTATATGAGTATGTTTTGGGTGAGCATGTTGACATGCTGGCATATTTAAAGCAGGAGAGTCTGGACCTCCAGCAGCAGACGTGTCCGCGTGGCTTGTGCCAAGATTGCCATCGAAGCTTCAGGTGGAAAGTGTCGTGCCGCGCTTGCAAGGCACCAATCTGCAAAGAACATGATTTCAGAGCTCTCAAGGTTCGCAAGTGTGGCTATCGAGAGATGCATACTGAGCGCGACCATGTCCGAACACATAACGAGCCGCCACAACGGCTGGTTATCCCTGAGTTCAATCCAAATAGAGCCTCTACTCCAGATCCAGAACGAACGCCTACCGCCTCTCAGCAAGACGTTTCTTTGGCTGCAGATAACGAATCGGAGTCGTCAGAAACACCCATGTCACAGTCTCAAATCCTTCTTACTACGACCGCACCCACATCGGTTGAGATGTCCACTTCAACATCTTTCAACTCCATCTCAACGAACGACCCATTTGCGCTTACATCCTCATTGCCATTCATCCCGGTCAGTTCAGCCCGGCCCAGATCATTCAGCGCATCTGGTGTTCGTGGCCGCCTATTCGAATCCTGGATGACACCAAAGTCACCTCGTGCCCCAATTCCAAACTCGATTACGAATCCGCTTCCGCTGCCGTGTAACCCTCGACACCCTGTCCAATGGGAGGGTTGTGGGGCATATTTCTGCCAGTATCCAAGACCCGTCGGAGACAATAGGCCGCAGTGCCCAGCGCAACTCAAGGAATGCTCTGAATGTGCAGTCTTGGTGTGTGATGTAAGTGATACTCCAATCTGTGGAATGTGGTAATATGCTAATCAACAATAGCAATGCGCTTCAGCATCACCATCCTGCACATGCACATTCTGCACAGTAAATTATCATTGCCCAACCTGCGCTCGCAAGTCGTCCGTGCTGGCCAAATGCCGTCTTGAAGCTGAGCTCGAAGCCAAGAAAGAGGCGGAACGCCGCGCTCTTGAAAAGATAGAAAAGGACAGAGAAGAGCGTGGGCAGGCAGACGAGCTTGCCAGCGCAATGAATGAGTTCTTCACGGCACTATATGTCCAAGACATGGTTTCAGACTTTGACAACCGCGTGCCAGACAACGAAGTTTCCGGTTTAGGAAATAGTAGCAGCAGCGACTTCCCCCTCGCAAGCCCGGACTCCATCACCGTAACCACCGTTTTCGGCGTCGTCGAAGAATCTGGCAACACTGTCATCATCAGCTCCAGCGGCCCTAGTCCCCACCACGCCGCTTACGACAATGATACAGAAGATGAGCCCACCGTGGAGATGACTGAAGATCTCCACGACGACATCCCCGAGCTGCAATACAGCCTGTCTCAACTCGAACTCCCAACATCAGGTGCCGGATCCATCGACACCATGCAGGACGCCAGTGAAGACGAAACAAACGACACTGGCGAAGAAGCGGATATCGACACCGACGGCTTCGACGCCGATGCCGAAAGCGCCTTCATCGAGGAATTCATGGAAGGCATTGACGACGGCGGTGGCGGGGTTCTCACACCCACTGCCACCGCCGCCCAAGCATAGCCGCACCAAGGTCGTCCTATTTCCCCTCCAACTCAAAACAACATATCGCGTCGTGCTGCGTTGCATTGCATCGTCGTCATCATTCCATCGCAACGTACAGTATATCCCCCAGATCTAGACCGCCTACATAAATTTGTTCTTCCTCCTCCTTTCCTTTTGTCGCGCCTTCGCTGTGCTCTCTTTTTTTTTTTTTTTTTTTTTTTTTAGCGGGCGGGTAGGAATCGGCATGCTATGTTATGAAATGGTATGGTTACAAGTGTTTTTCTTTTTTTATATCAGATTGTTGTGGTGTCGGGGTAGGGGGAGTAGGGGTGGACTTTTTGGGTCATTGTGTGATATCCTGGCGAAGGACTTGGCGGGGTATAGGCATTTTATTGCATTTGTGGAGTTTTGTGGTGGATGAGAGTATATGATATGTTATTCTTGAGTGGTGTGCGGTGCGATGCGATGTGATGTGATGGTTTTTATACTTTGGCGCGAATGCGTACGCGATGAACACCCAGTATGTTGCATTGCAAGCACTCCCGCCAATCCCCCCAACGTAGTATGATAGTATGCACATCCAACCCATCACAACCGTCCACCTCCCCATTCCTCCTGTACGTAGCCACATCTCCACCATGACTCGCACCCCTCCGCCCTAACGGCCTGCCCGCAACCCAACGCCAGCAGTCTGCGCGGCGGCTGGCTACATAGCAGTACCCCAGAAGCGCCTGACTCGAACGCGTCTGTGTCGCCACGTGATTTCCCGATCGAAGCAACGATCTGTCAATCCACGAAGCGATCATTACCGGGGGGTTGGGGAGACCGGGGGGGAAGGCCCATGCGCGCGACTGCCGTTTGACGGCAAGGGCGCTAAATATGGCTCTGGTCGTTTTTATTTCATGGGCTTGGGGGTGTAGGGACTGGGTTGGATGAGGTCTAGCTGGCGAGGGTGTGGCTGGGAATTCAGAGATATCAGACGGTCGGCTTGGGGATTATAGTTCGCTTTGTGGCGTGTTGGATGGAGGGGTGTTGATGACGAGGGGTTGAGTTTGTGTGTGGGTGTTGGATGTGTGGAGAGAAAGATATGGAGGAGTGCTATATAATATGAAATAGATATCGTCAATGGTATGCACTTGTTTGCTTGACTGGATCAGCCTGATAGCCCCTCTGTCAATTCTCATTCTGTGCATGTTTGGTAGGTAGTATTGAGATTTGTTAGGCCGCCATCGATACACATCATAGTCGTGATTCCCGTCGAAGTCCCGTTGCGCCGACTCGCTTCAGTGCTTCCCATAGATCGAGGTAGTCCAAATTCGCATCGTGCTCAATAGCCACTGAGCCGTCGCTTTTCAATGTCCTGAGTTGCATCCCATGCCTCGTTCCCCAGTTGACCTTCTCGCCCCTCAAAAACTTGCCGAGTGGCTCCTGAAACGATTCGGTCACTATCTTCTTCTCGTCCTCCTCTAGTTTTCCACCGTTACCCCAGAACCAAATGGCAATGTCGGTCGTATGGGTAACACCCCATTCTTCTGGGTATTTGAAGGCGCCACATTTCGCCTTCCATTCAATGCGATATCGATGGATTAGATCGCCCGCTCCATGTTTCACGAGAGCGCTGATCATCCCGCGCCCAAGAGCATGGATCTGAACATTTGCGTAGACGTGCCCAAAGGCAGCTTGCCAACTTTGGTATTCCGCGGGAAGCTTGCCGTTCGGGAAGTAATGTGACATCAACACCTTGGCTGCGTCATATGGATATTCGGCTTCTAGACGCTGAAGCATGTTGTCGAAGCCAGACTTTGGGGGACGCCATGCGGCATATGCAAAGTGTTCTGCGCTACATTCGCCAATGATGAGTTCAAGGCCGCGCTTTACCATACGCTGAGCAAAAACACCGTCGTTGATTTCCTGGAACAGGCCATGTCGAACAAAGGTGCCATCAGTTACGGCTCGGAATTGGTGAAGCTTCATCTTGTGACTTGCTTGAACGAGCTTCTTTGGATCTATTGCACGAAGCCGAACAAGCTGCTCTGCTGGCGTTAAATCCGTTGAAATATCCAGTACGGTGAGCAGCTCTTCACATTGGTCCTGGGCCTCCTCTACGCTCCTCGGCTGCATTCCAGGTCCGTTGGACAACATGAGGGCTCGCTTTATTATGGCTTTTTCATCTGGCAAGCCCAGGTCATAAGCCAGCTGATGGAATACTGAGTGTGAGCCTGCTGAGTAACCACCTACAGAGATATTTGAGGCATTACCGCCAAAGTAGCTAATGTTTTCATGGGTCCATTGCAAGGCTGCACGCTGATCCCAAAATCCTACATTTGTGGAATAATCGGGGCAAGATTTGAGCAGCGAAGATGAAGCTAGGAAGCCGAAAACGTTCAGCCGATAGGCTGGGGCAACAACAATGCACCCACGACTGGGTGACTCGTTGACAAAGGCACGGAGATCAATGTCATTAGGGCTGCCAAATTGGAGGAACCCGCCATCTAGATAGTTTAGTCATGAATATTGATGATGGTTTTGAGAGGGTTAGGCACTATGCACAGCCTGATTGGCACAGCTAGTGTGTATCTAGTTGTGGCTAGATGTTTGAAGAAAGTCGACAAATAGAAAGGCCTGACTTACGAATCCAGAATAGAACTGGCCAGCCTGCTCAATCTTCAGTACTCAGCCCACCTTTTTTTTAATTGAGGGGAGGGATTACCTTCAGCGGGTGGCTTCCCAACTGGGACCCAAATATTGCTTTGCAGGCAATCCTCGTCCCATGAAGTGATGCTGCTGTCGAGTGCTGCCCCAACAGCTGACTGTGGGCACCGGCCACAGCCACCCGTATACTGCGCAGGATTGACTTTTGTCCCGTATCGATAGCATGGTGGCAGCGATCTAGGCTTTTGGAACCGGAAAGGTCCAAGTGGTGGTAGAGCGTATGGCACGCCTGAAAAAAGATGACAAAGTGGCAGAGAATGCTGATCGACGTATGTGAGCCCTTCTATATGGCCACGAAACTGGAGATTGAGCCGATATGGCTGCGAAGGCTTTTCCATGATGATTATGTTTTTGGGTGGCGTTGGCGACGAGGATGTTACGCATATCCAATGGAAGGTGCAGCCGAGGTCCGACGTTGACGGAGTACTATGGATATCAAACTACTCCTTGAACATCGATCGTAGTAGTAACGATTGGAAGCCCCTGGCATTTCTCTTTGCATTATTTCCCACGATCTGCACACTGATGACATCAAGATAATGATCGGACCACCCACATCATTATCCTCGGTCGTCCCGTTCTGTACAAAGGCAACTTACGCGAGTGGCGCACGCCTCTGTAAAGCATAACGGCTCTTGCGACGTGACCCTCTCAGATCATATCAACCCGCAATAGAACCGAAAGCCTATGCTGATCATGCTTTACCGCTAGGTGCGCGTGGTAAATTCTCTTATTATCTAATTGAATAGGTGTGATTAGCGAGTCGAGGGGTTGTGGTTGGCGGATATTATACGTTACGGCACATATCAATATAAAATGCGCCATGACTTAGTAGAACAAAACTGAATTAGGATGAAGATCAGAAAATTATTTATCATTACATTATTTTAGGATGTCATTAGAATTTCGCACTCGTCATACCCAGTTGTCATTCCGCTCCCGTTCTGACGCTTTGTCGTCCAACGTTACACTCACACGCGTAGTCTTCGTGATCTCGATCTGATCCACTTGCGCTCTGATCTCAGTCTCCTCCAGTATCGCACAATCGCTATCAGCATCGTTGTCATATTTCGATTTCGTATCTTTAGTCGCAGTGGAGTCTTTGCTGAATCCCTTCATTGCGTAGCTGTCTCCTGTTGCGCCAGTTGAGATTATTTCAGCAGGTAGTGTCTTGCGTAAGAAGTCGTCGAAGGTTTTTCGCAGAGGCGGAAGACAGGCAGTGATTACGCCGACAAAGACTTCTGCGGTAGCGTATATACTTAAATTCACTGAGGTATATGTGGGATCCGGTGATGAATTCAGGGCTTTCATCTCGTACAACTTGAGCGCGGATATTGTTGTAGTACTGAACACAAGTCAGCTCATCTCTAGGTATAAGCGCAATGGTTGCTTACATGAGACCGAGTAGAAATACAGCACGGACACCCCAGATGGTACGTTTCTTCAATTGGACTCGTGAGATATAAACCAGCGGTGCAATCGTGTAGATCAGGTCCGTGAGAATATTGGTGGCAGCACCCATATACCCTGATTATCCAACGTCAATAGATGGGTTGTAAATTGATCAATGCATCATACCTGATATGACTTTGGGCTTCGCGGGCCAACACGATCCAGGCTGTGTACCAGTGATATCCCAATGTTTGCTGTATGGTGTACACTCTCCAAATAAAATAATAGTCGGGAAGATGAAGTTCAGTCCAACGTGAATGAAAACAGATGCCCATATCAAAATCCGGAATCCTTTCGAGAAATTGAGCATGAAGATGTAAGCACAAATGCTCAACTTGATAAGCGCCATTCCGTATATATTAAGTAGCTGGCTTAACCAAAGGTACTTCATATAATTCCGAAGATTACCAAGGTCCTTTAGCATAGGATCCCAGATGTGCCTGCCCCCGCCAACTTCGGTTGTCTTGTAGCAAAAGATTGCACCAACCATTGCTATGACCTAGTCATGTTAGTGGCAAGAATGATCTACGATGACGGGATGCACTTACATAGCCAGTCCATAAGAGATGATCGGTCAATAGGAAGTAGTTCCGATTCTTTATGCTCACACCAAGTCGTATTATTAGAAAGATTGAACTGATCGTAATCAATACAATGATAGGTATCTTGATAGAGTTGGAGCGGTCGTCTAGGGGTAGATCGGGTGGGAAAGCTGGTGGTGCCGCCATTGTCAGGATTTGGGGTCAACAAAGATTGTGAACGAAAAGAATGACTCAAGCTATCTCCAGGAGAATTTGAGGATATAAACTAGCTGTGAGTACCCTAGAGGATGACCCGCTTATCTAGCTCACGATGTACCTGCCATGTGGAGTCTAGACAATCTATCTATGGTAAGAATGAATCTGTGGATACAAAACGCAAAAGCAGGCCGGTGTGTCAATATACCTAGTGGCTTACTTGGATCACGCGCACAAGCGGCCATCCTGTTGACATGCAGGTTTGGTTGCTGTCACATCTGTGAGGCGTTCGGTACCGGCCCACCCGTAGCCAGCTGGTGAGTGTATACTGATGCTGGATTGATTATGCAACAATGACTGAAACTATTGCCTTGATCAATTAAGCGAGCGGTTGCATTGTGCTTCTCGGTAATAATTGACTCGAGGTGGTGAAGCGTATTCACAAATCTGCATGGCAATCATCACTGGTCAATCATTGTTTCATGGCTGTTGGTGTGTCAGGTTGGATGCTTGCAATCTAGCAAAGCTGGTGAAGAGCAGTACCTATTTGCCAATATTCTATGTTGTCCCCATGAGTCGCTTAGTATGGACACTCATGAGGGCTGGTGCGACAAAAGCCCATGCGCTTAATCGAGAAGCTCACCAAAACCAAAAGTCTATATCAGCCATTCCAAGGTTTAGAAATTAGACTTTCGGACGAATAGCCTACCAGAGGTATAGGCGGCCAGGCTGTTTCCCTTGGGTTGTCATCAGACAACCCGTCGAAACAGTCACCAGCGATAGCCTACAGCGACAGTTCTGTCGATTTCGAGCGCGCCACGCGGGTGTGATCTGGGGACGATTTGTTTGCGCTCAATAGCTAGCCACTGCAGCCACGAGACCCAAGAAAAGGTTAGCATCCCTACCAAGGACGAGATGACAGATTGCGCAAGCGCTGGTTTTGAAAGCTAGTTAAATCCGCGATATGCAAGCAGGACCCCAAGTGCAAACATTTTAGCATAACAAAAGGGCGAATCCATCCGCCACGGAGATATTGACTTTATATCGATCCTTTGAGGACGCTAGAGTATGCGACAATGTGAATACGAGAGCATGCCAGCCGGGTTCGGTTCAGAAATAGTGATTGTCAGGCACGATAATATGCATATGGCGGATTTGTGATTGTGGCAGGACGGTGGCTTTGGCACAGAACCTAAGTTATTCGCTTAACTTTAGATCCGCACAGGGTTTGGTCGGTCGCAGCAAGCACCCTGATCTAGACAGCGACCCCCGGCTAAAGACACCTGTCTAAACCCTAGACTCGGTGTCTAGGAGGAACGTTGTTCTGTCCTAAGCAGAATCAGACCAGAACACTGCGTACCAAGGTACGCTCGCTTCTCGGCTTGGCCCTTAACCTGTCCCCTCGCTATTTCGATAGCCATCCTCGCTTGACATGCCGGCTAATAGCATAGGTGAACTGATGAAGAGCACTGGGCGACGGTTTGGTCGCTCAAACTGGCTCAGCGGCCTTCTCTGATGACCAAAAAACCTTGCTTCAATATCCACAACCTAATCAAACTACGCGAGGAAGAGAGAGTCTATATGTTGCCGCATCGCAAATGCTCACAGCTGGGGCCAGGGCGGACACCATCAAAACACATTCAGGGTGTAGATCTTTCGTAAACTTAGAAAGCCACTCCATGCGGCCCTCCCTGGCGTACGCCAGATCGCCAACCGATTGAGAATGGTTTAGTGACTCTATTCTCCTGAAAATAGGCAGATGCTCCAGGGTTCTTCATAATAACTAGCTTCGAGCTCAGACAAGTCAGTGTCCCTTTCCCGTCTCGTCCCTTCCTCCTGGTACTCATTCAATTGTGTCACCATGGGTTCCCTTGTTAGAGGAATCTTCTATTTTACCTCGTTTATACCAAATCTATTGTTCTCGTCAGGTGAAAATCAGAACGACAACAAAGATATCAATGGGAAGACATTTGACTATATTATCGTCGGAGGTGGACTTACAGGTCTTGTTGTCGCCAACAGGCTAAGTGAAGACAGTGGCCGTAAGTCACGGGTCCCAAGCAATATTTAACCCATATCCTAACAAGACAACAGGAACTGTGTTAATTCTCGAAAATGGTTACATCAATGACGATATCACCACACAAGTTCCGACCTTTGCAAACAGTATCAACACGCAATTCATGTATGACATCACTTCAGCCCCTGATGCCAACACTGGCGGCAAGACCTACCCAGTGTACGTAGGGAACGTCGTTGGTGGCGGGTCAGTGGTCAACGGTATGGCGTTTGACCGCGCGTCTGCTGCGGATTACAATGCCTGGGAATCTCTCGGGAATGTCGGTTGGAGCTGGAACGGCCTTCTTCCGTACTTCAAGAAATCAACAACATTCACGCCACCCACTGCGGAAAATATTAAAGAATTCGGCATCACTTATGATGCATCCTACTACGGAACGAATGGTCCCGTTCAAGCTTCATTCCCCAACTTTGAGTATCAGGATATGAAAAATGTATGGGCAGCTTTCAAGGCCGAAAACGTTCCTCTCCCCAGAGAGCATGCTGGAGGCACTGCTGTCGGTGCTTTCTGGACACCAACCGCGCTTCAGCCAAAGACCCAAACCCGATCATCTGCTAAAAATGCATATTACGATCCGGTAAAAGGCCGCAGTAACCTCGTGCTCGCCACTGGTAAGAAGGTTACTGAGATTCTCTTCGAGGAGAGCCTTCTATCTGCTGTCCTCCCAAAAGCGGTTGGGGTCAAGTTTGTATCGCGCTCCGATGGATCTGCAGGCCAAGTCTATGCTAAGCGCGAAGTCGTTCTTGCCGCTGGAGCAGTTTTTACACCACAGTTGTTGCAACTGAGTGGTATTGGCCCTAGAGATGTCCTCTCAGCCGCGGGTGTCAAAGTCAAGCGAGACCTCAGCGCCGTCGGTGCCAATCTACAGGACCACGCCAATGCATACACGGTCTTCGACCTCAAAAACCTAGCAAGAGTCAACGTGTTTAGCGGATTGGATCCTTCCCTTAACGCTACTGCTTGGGATGAATACGAATCAATAAAAACTGGACCACTCACGCAAGCCCATGGCAGTAGTCTGGCATTTCTCAGCCTCGACAGTATCAGCAGTAAAGTTTCTCAGATTGTTTCGACAGTCAAGGCTCAGAACATTCTCAGTTCCCTTCCTGCAATCTACGGCAAGGACCAAAATCTCCTTCGCGGCATTCTAAAACAGCGCGACATCATTGCAAACCTTCACGCTAGCCTCAATGCTGCTGTTGGTGAGATCCCTATGGTGCCATTTGGTCTTGCAATCAGTGCACTCCAACGACCACTGTCTCGAGGCTCCGTCAACATCAACCCAGAGAACAAGAACGGCAATCCCATCGTGCAATTCAACACTTTTTCAAACCCAATCGATAAACAAATTCTTGCCGAGATGGTTCGATGGACACGCAAACACTGGGCACGCAAGGAGTTATCTGCATATTCACCCGTCGAAGTATCTCCTGGAGCGCAATACCAGACCGACGATGAGATCATCAACGCATTGATCCAGCAGAATGGCCTTTCCGCTTCATTTGCACACATGTCTGGCAGTTGCTCCATGATGCCCGAGCTTCTGGGTGGGTGTGTGGGCAGTGACCTCGCTGTTTACGGTACACGACAACTAAGCATTGTGGATGCTAGCATCATTCCTTTAATTCCAGCAACGCATTTGCAAGCTACGATGTATGCTATTGCTGAAAAGGCAGCCGACATTATCAAGACGCGCAATGCTATAACCTCAATATTCCCTTTTAATTTGTGGCGCTCATGATAGAGACAGTATTGTTACGTTCAGTCAATTGTAATAGACGTTTTTCTTTTCATATTTATTTTATTTCGTGGTGATTCTGCTGACCGGCCAATTCGTGAACTGGCGGACTTCGATGGGTATCGGGTAGCTCGGCCGTTGCAGCCAATACTTCCGCTGGTTTGGTTTCGAAACTTCCTTGTTGAGGGTACTTCTGTTCATTGTACGCTGCCATCGTTGCAGGGTGAAAACTTGCTGCATTTCGTTGAGCCCTTCGTCTCCAATACAGCAAGCTAAAAACGAGTACCAGCAGTAATATAGCTGCGAGGGCGCAACCAACTCCTATTCCGGCTTTTGCTCCAGTGCTGAGAGATGAGGATTTCTCGGCTGATGCAGTTGGCGGAACGGTTGTGTGCGGGGATGATCCTGTCGAAATGGTGGGAGACTGGGAGGCTGAGTTGGTAGCCGAAGGTGGAGCCTATTGCCTTTTATTAGCTAGAAGTCCACTGCGCATAACTAGCAAGCTGAGAACTTCAATCAGTAAGAATCATGTTCACCTGTACTTGCTTCCAGTACTGCCCAGCATAATCCTTCTCGCTCATAAATGCCTCATTGGTATCACTGTAGACGTCAAGAAACCAGCCAGCACCAGTGTACTGGTTCGACAGCTTAAATAAACCATTGCTCATCGAAAAAATGGTCCATTGTTGTCCGCTGTAATTTCCTGGATTTGTCAGATGAGGGAGATACTTTTTGTCGGGCCAAATGTCTAGACAATAAGGCTTTGAGTTGACAGAAGTGCAAACTTTGACGAAGACAGTTCCATCAATGGAGGTCAATGTAAAAGGCAGGGGCTTGTCGGAACTTTTGTTGAGGGCCCGAAGCCCAAGGAAACCCGAATCAACATAAGTAGGGTTTACAGAGAGAGTTACGTTAGTCCAATTATTGTAGAGATAAACGGTACTCGTCATGATGCCAAAAATTCACGGATACGATGAGAAGGCTTCGATTGAAAATCACACACGAATCTGGGGGAATGGGCTGGCTTAGAACGCGGGAGCATGAATCCTACAATCTCAAGAAATAGGTGGCGCAAACTTGGTCCGTTGATGTTCAGCTGGGTTAGGGTTATCATCAAAGGGTTTCCTTCCAGCCGAATGCGGTTCATGCTCTGCTCATCTCCAAAACATATTCCTCCTATTGATAACCTTCACTTTTCGCTGAATGACTTGGTTTCGTGCCCAATTTCATGACTGGGCTATTGATGAAGTTTTCGAGTCCATCGTGTGTGAAGAAAGTCTGAGCCTTTGAGATTTGAACTTCGTTGGCACCGCGCTTCCATATACTCTCATCATAAGCCGTGATCGCATCCTGCAGAGTCGTATCGCCCTTTTCAACAGACTTCAAGGCCTCCACGAGGCAGTGGGCGGAGTAAAACGCGTTGTTAGCGCCCTGACCACGGTCTAAGGCGAGGGTCAGTTTGTAACTACACGTAGGGTAAAGAGGCGCGAACGTACGGAATGTCATGGCATGTGCAGCATCGCCACATAACGTCACCCTTCCACCTCGGTTATCCCAGGGTACTGTTTTCCATATCTTCAGTTGGTCTCTCAGGACCTCTGTATCTTCTGGTATCCACTCAATAGCACTCTTATATGGTTCTGCCCATCCATCTCGTCTGACATGCTCTTTGAGTCTTTTCAATCTATCTACCTCGTTGTCATGGTCTTCGACCGCTTTCAGCGGCCACGTGGATAAAATTTGGAAGGTCCATTTGGTGGGATCTTCTTGACTGGGCATATCGAGGATGTTGGCCCGGATGTAATGGCCAGCAGGGTGTATCGCAATGTCCACCAGTGGATGCAACCTATCTTTGATGAAGCGTGCCTGATCTACTGTATAAGAAGCGTTGAAATTCATGAGCGCGAATGGAAGGATATCCATGTCAGCTTTGCGCCCTAACAAGCATTGCCGCACTCGGGACATTGCGCCATCAATACCAACGACAATGTCACCCTGGTCGGTTGAACCGTCTTCGAAAAACACCTTGACTCCTCCATTCTCGACCACTTCGTATTGATTGAACTTTTTCCCATATTGTACTTCGAGCCGTTCGGCGCACAATATTCTTAGCCTTCTAATATTGATTTCCCTAGCCTTGGGAATCGGGAAAGCAAAGGCTTCCTCTCTGGTCTGGCCGTTATATATGACAATCCTATCTTCACCAATAGCTGCGCAGTCAATATAAGGGTCGACCTGGCATGAGTTGATCTGTGCGCTCAGCTCGTCTGGTAGCATGTCAAAGAGGTATGGTCGAGCCCAACCCAGCGTGAAAGCCCAGTGTCGATGACGATAGACATCTGCGCCCTTGTCGTAGATGCTGAACGAGATGCCAGCTTTCTTGAGACCATGAGCCAATGCACAACCTGCAGGACCTGGAGAAATATGTTAGTTCATAAGTACGCTGCAAAATGTAGTCGTAGTTATACCTGCTCCGATGATAATGACTTTCATTTCAGTGTTGGTAAGGCTTTTGACGATATTATGGATGTCTCTTCAAGGTAGGGCAGCTTAGAATTAAGACGCACATCATCTTGTACCTTCATGCAGGGTGATTGGTGCCTGCATCTTAATTTAGCTGCATCAGTAGATCATGTTTACGTACCACCGGCTCTCCGCTCCGTTTGGCCGCACATTCCGATCGCCAATGTCGATCAAAAGCCATGAAGTCGTGGTGCATAAAACAGCGCAGAGGGCAGCATGGGAGGGCTAAGTCCATATGAAGAATAGTTACGAAACAATTAGTATCGGTGTTGTGCTCATTTAACTATTAGGAATGCCTTTCACCTACGCCCAGGTGATTGGATTTGAAACGAGAATATGGTCTGGATACCACGATTATATGCAGATGTAAGAGCTAGAATTAGTGAGCACCTGCGTTATAGCCGAAGATCAAACAAATGAAGTGAGGCGAAGACGGCGCCTTGACTGTTCCCTCGAGGCTTATCTAACTTCAACTCCACAATCCACGCACCGCCTTAACGGTTTTTTCGTCCTTCTAGCCCACCATACATCAGCCCTTGGCCCTTCCTAGTTCATATATAACTCACATCTTCATGCCTTCCAATTTCCCCTTCTCAGGCTCCCCTTCCTCATTTTCATACAGTGGATTTGCCTGCACTTCCCTTAACCACAGCCGAAAGCTTTTATCTTGACATTTCTCATTCATGACTCGGCACGCTGCGGCTTCCTCACTCGTTAAATAATGTACCTTCTGAGTATCGCCGCCCGCAAATGTAATGGCTTGCGCCAGTAACCTACAGTTACTCTGCGTGTAGATGGCGCGATAAATGGCTTGTTCGATGGAGGCGCCAAAGGTAGTGAATCCATGTTTGTGTTGCAGGACAACTGGCCGATCTTCTGACAATTTGCTAGCAAGCGTTACTCCAAGTGATTGCGTCTTAACAAGCATATCAAAGCCTTGCTTCATGCCACCTGACGATGATGGCGCAATATTGTTAAACGTGCAAACTGGCTCGGACCCCAAGAAGCCTGCCATGTGAAATACAGGTTTAACGTCCACGTCGCCTAATGTAAAGGGTATTACGGCTTCAGAGTGGGAATGCACAACGCATTTCGCCTTTGGGAATGCTTTGAGTATTTCGCCATGAATATAACGCTCGCTATAGCCTTGTGGTGCGTTTGGGTCCACGGGAGTTGAATCTTTGATACGATAGGCAATAAAATCTTGGCTGGATTTGACAAGAGCGGGTGCGCCTGGATCGTATGCAGCGATGATGTACTGCTCAGAGTTCAGTGGATGGCGAATCGATATATGGCCGAAAGCGTCGACAAGACCATGCTGATGAAGAATATGGTTTGCGCGAATGAGCAGTCGGAGCGCTTGCTGGAGCGGCGGGGGTATTGACATTCTTGAAGGTTCGATTAGTGCAAACTTGATAAAAGAATGCAGAGCTTTCAAAGAAGGGATGTTGTTCTCTTGTAGCCTTGGACGCTCAGGCAATCGTTGTTTCGTTTCTCACTGGCTAGCTCTTTCTTGATGTTTCATGGCTTGGGTCGAAAGCCAGGGACACTAAATCTGTACCGTAGCACACGACTCCTGTGTATTAGTATATTTTAGGATATTGGCGGGAGGTTAGACCAATGATAAAACATTGCATGCATGCATGACGACGGAAGGAGAATGCGCTTAAGGTAACACAACGTGCGGGGACACAAATGAGGGGACCCGGACATCAAATGCGATTCCCAATTTCACAATGCCCATCCATCGTGCCAAGGACCCAAAAATAAAGACCAGCCAAACCCAAGGCTCAACCTAAGTCGACGACGATATTACATCCTAAATCACCGATGGCAACTCGAGCAATTGTCGTCGGCCTAATATTAGGAAGCCTAACAATCTGGTATGACTTCAAAAGATGGCAAAGCCTCGGTCCGACACTCCTAACCACAACACCACCCTAGCAACCCTAACACACCACAGGAACCGGCGGCACACCTCCAACACTCCAAGGATACTTGAAAATCCGAAAATGGGGTCTTTACCTCCACTACACCCGCCAAAACCTCCTGGACCCAACGCCCATCCCAAACACAGGACCATTATACATACATGCCCACAAAGTGCCAAAACGAGCAGGCCCTCGGCCGTCGTTGACGCGATGGACACTTCCGCAACGCCAATACCCTGAACCCATCACGCCAGCTGCACTGACGGCGTTGCACGCTCTGATGCAGGAGTTCGCCAGCAGGTATGCCGAGACGATTGAGACGCGTCCGAGCAAGACGGAAGGCGGCACTGGGGCGGCCATATACGTCAAACCCGATGTGAAAACGATCAATCCAGTTGCGAATAAGATCTTTTATGAAGTGGCGCATGTGCATCCGGCTGACAACTCGTTGCACGTGTATGTTAGTCCCAAGGATGCGAAGGTCGTCATGGGGATGGGGTGGGGGCAGAGGTTTCCTGTTACGTGGCTTGCGCCGCCGAGTTGGATTATGGTGTATGCGCCGAGGAATGAGGAGGAGGTGGAAGTTGTGCGAGAGATTGTTAGGGCTGGGGTATGTTTTGCTACTGGGCAGGATATGGGTACGTGAATGATGGGTAGTCTGTTCTCTTGTTGTTCGAACGATTTGGTTGATTGATTGCAATTGGTTTTTGCCCGGGTCAGTCGTTATGTTTGAATGAGGCACGACGGAGTACAGTTTTCGAGTCCTTTGAGCAAACCTTTTCTAGCTTTGGTTTTGGGACATATCAAATCAGTTCAAATCATTCTCCGATCATACCCTCGTTTCACGGTGTGCTATTCACTCTACCACAGCCGTAAAACACATTTATAAAAACATCGTTATTTTCATTTTAATAAATTTACATCTCATACATGTTCATCAGATCCTCAACTCCAACCCCGGGCTCCCCTGACACGCCGTAATATTTCCAAAATACCACAAATGCGCATTCCCATCGAGTCCAAAATCACCCTCGTTACCCTTGAAATTTAACGTGCCCTGCAACACATTAATATCCCCCTCGCCAACCGCCTGTCCATTGCCGCTGGTGATATAATACTCGGGCGAAATATGTCGATACCCCAGGAGTGCGGGTGGCAGCTTCGGAACGGGATCAGCCTTGTGCGTGACCCTGAACGTCTGCCCCATGTTTGAGCTAGCAAGTGCCTGGCTGATGCCCTCGAAGCCGACTTTTGGCGCGCCGTATGTGTAAAGGTCGACTTTGGTGCCTTGTTGGCGGAGCACGCCGGCGGCGAGGCTGGCGAGTGCGCCGCCGAGGGAGTGGCCCGTTGCAATGACTTTGTAATCCGGGAACTGGGTACGGGCTTTGGCGATGGTGGATACGACGTTTGTTTGGGCCTCTAGCCAGCTAGACCAGAATCCTGTGGAGGCGGCACAGTCGGAGCAAATGGTTGTGGGTGTTAAGGGAAAGTTGATGTTTGTGAGCCAGTTTCTGATGGATCTTGAGCCGCGGAAGCTTAGGACGATGAGTTTGTTGGTTGCATCTGTGGCAACGAAGCCGGTCACATCTGTTGCGATGGAGTTTTCGAATTCGGTGAGTGTGTTGGTGTTTGCTTGTTCGATTCTGGGGCAATTGCCTTGGGCGCAGGTGACCTTCGTATTGGGGCTATTGTTGTTTCCAAGGCAATAGGATGCAGCCGAATATTGACTGAAGAACTGAAGTTGGTCAAGAACGCTCGCGGATATCGCTATGGGTCGTTAGTTTGAATGCGTCCATCATGATTGGGGCACGAGAGTGGGAACGTACATCGAGTATTAAGCTCGACGGGTGCTGCAGTGACAGAGTTAACTGCACCGAGCAGAATTGCTACTAGTCGTAGGACGGAAGACATGGTTGGTTTTATCCAAGGTGTCTTACAATCAAAGTCTTTGACTTGGGTGCTACGTTGAGACCACGAACTAGGTAGTGAAGAGAAATGAAGACAGCCTCACAACCCAACAAGCATTTGCCAGCGAGCCATCGCGACTTTTTATATCCTAAATGATATTCAGATTCCGCACCTGGGCTGACCCTAGGCAGGCCGGAACCTGGATGTGGTGGGTAATACCCCAGTCCCTGGTCAGCACCCACATGTTCACATAGCACTACCACAGAAGCTTGCCTGTTACCAGTTTATGCTCCGTACCTGCATCGTGCATCACGCATAAAATAACTAGACGTACCTAGCAGTTTTGAGTAGGCTGAGCCTAATTTTACCTAATTGTCACTGAAGGTGTAAGAATTGGTAGATGCACATGTAAACGTAGGAGGCTGAAACAATACCTATGCTATATCTGTACTCGGAAATTTGTGTACAGTCATTCAACAGTGGCATATGCAGTTTCGGTTACCGATGATACTGTCGGGGCCAAAATTCCGAGAAGGCATCAGCTGTTGTTTGCGCTCAACTCCAGGTCTTTGCTCACCGTGTTGTCGCGCACGGGAGCATACAGGTACTAAGATGTGTGCATCTAAACAACCACTTGCGCTAACTGTTACCGATATTAGAAACGCCGTCGTGGTTCATGCCTGATACCGTAAAACCTGATTCGCTAGATTTAGTGTGATCTGGGGCTGCCTTGTCAGCACGAGGTCGGGTCGTCTCGCTCAGCCTTGGGGGGCCAATATTTAATATCGAAGGGATGATTATCAGCCTCCCTGTCGTGTTGATCATAATACCACTGTCAACGATGTTCAGTACTTGGATATGTACAAAATTCTGGCAATAGCTGCCCACATCCAAGCCAAAATTTTGCTTCGTATCTACTCACCGCGATTACACGCTCTAAACTAGAGTAGTGGTGTGGGGTAAAGGATGACGCCCTACACCCACGCGTGACCTAAGGATCACAATAGGATTGGATGAGAATGTCTTCCTAGGGATTATCTTACAGACAGGGAATAACGTGGAAATCAAGAATACCCGGTGACATACCTCATCTCGGTTAGCGCATCGGTGGTTCATGCGGTGGTGTCGATCTCCAATACGAGGCTAAATGTGCCTTCAACCGGGAAAATGGTGGAAATATCAAGATCATGCGATACAGCTTCAGCGGGAAATCTGGCACATTGTTTCCCTCGCGTTGCTAGCAGGTGTTTCTGCGGTCAGCTGGCAACGGGTAAACATTAGGAACAGGAAAGGTCTGTAGATTCACTCGCCGGACTTGGCATTTGAATATATTCGGATGTGTATCTTCTTACGGCTAATCGTTCAAAAACACTTCGACAATGTGCTGGAGTCGCGAGCCGTGCGCGTGCAGGTAGAAAATGCGGAGAACACGTGGTATGCTTGAGTCACCAGGGACCAGGATCTAACGGACAATCTTCTATCGTTGTATCACCGAATCTTGGTGGAATAATGAATCGCATGCACAAATCTGAGTGAGGAGTTGTCATAAAATTTACTCTGGGGGTACGAAAGGCTGAACAAGCATTCCGCTGAATCTGCGAATATAATTAGTAAGGGCGAACAGTTTCTTGTGACGAGAGACTCACTTTTCCAGCCTCTCTTTTCCTCGAACTTCCTCAACCAATAATGGCATTTTAACAACATTGAACTCATCATAGAGTTCTTCAATTTGATCCAGATATTTCTTCTGCATCTTCCGTCGTGCATTGCACTGTTCACACGGATTGTCTTTCTTAGGAAAGAGCAGCTGGTTGACGACGATGGAATGTGTATCAATCTCGTAGCTATTTAGTTCCTGGATCATCCGTTCGGTCTCGTACAAGCTCAAGAATTCTGGGATACAGACGCACACGAAGGTAGTCAGGTCAGCGTCCTTGAATTGTCCGTTGACTTCTGAGATGGTTCCCCGCAAAGCCTCCATTTTCTCTACAAGTTCGTCGATATTCTGCCCGTTCGGGAGCCGGCCACCACCGCCTAGGAAGCTGTTGAGCATAGGGCCAAACTGGCGGGAGAGCTGAGAGACTTTGGACAAAGCCTTTTCCATGACGGTAGGGAATTGGAGGAAGCGGAGGGTGTGGCCCGTGGGCGCAGTGTCAAAGATGATGACTTCATACGACATGGACTTTACTTGCTTGAGTACCTCAGCAAAGGACATAGCTTCATCAACACCTGGAATCTGTGTGCTGTTAGCGCTCTCCCTCGTATTGTTTTCAGAGCTTTCAGCGTACACTAAAGGCAAGGTCCTGCATCATATTGCCCATGCCACCCAAGCCTGCCATGGCATCCTCCGCACTCTCCCCACCACCCGCCAGTAGGTCCTGTATACTGCCATTTGGATCAATTTCCATGGCGCTGAGATTGTCGAAGCCATTCACTAATCGTGCATCCTTGCCAAATTTCTGATTGAATGCATCCGAGAGATTGTGTGCCGGGTCGGTTGAAATGAGGAGGACAGATTTGCGGTGTTTCGCAAGTTGTATAGCCAGCGAACATGACGTTGTTGTCTTTCCCACGCCGCCCTTGCCACCAACAAATATCCAGCGGAGGGTTTTCTGGTCAAGGATGGACTGGAGTGTCGGCGCCATGTCCGAGTCGATGACGGCCGTGGACGCCATAGTTGCGGATGGAGAGAGGTAAGGCTTGGTCGCGGAAAGTTTGTGGTGCAGTTGTACAATCTGGCTTTATATACCCGAGTTTCTAGAAGCTTCGGCGAAGGATTGTGCACGCGGCTGAGGTATAGAGCACGAAGGCTGGTTGCATGAACGCGTGGGACAGTGGCACAAAATATTAGCGGGCGTCTCACACGCTTGACGTAGGTAGCTGCACTGCTCGTGCGTCACCCCGCCTCTTGCGCTAACATGAAGGAGATAACTGGCCGAACAGCAACAAATTTGAAGTCAATCTGGACAGTTGCAGTCTAGTAGCTACATTGATTATGCCTCCAACCGCCCATGCAATATAAAGACCCTGCCCCATCCTACAACACCATCGTGTGTCCAACCGGGACCGTGTGCGACGACTCCCAACGCCGTACAATGGTATCCGGGTGCTGTACTAATCACATTTCAAACAACTATTTCTTCTTACCCTTGCCCTTCGTCTTCGCTCCCGACCCATTCGACACAACACTACTGGCTCGCGATGTGGATGCAGATGCCGGAGATGCCTTACCTTTGACAGCATCGAGTTGCTTGTTCTGTTACTTGTTAGCTGCTGGCCATGTATCTGCGTCCCGGCACACATACCTTAACACCGTTCTTGGCCCTCTTCTTGACAGGCTCCTCCTCCTCCTCTTCTTCCGTCTCCTCCTCGTAGGCGCGCTTGCCACCCTTACCATTCTTCATTTCTTCACCACCCAGCTCACGCACAACAGTCTGAATCAGTGTGTTGCATCGGCGCCCAATCTCTTGAGGAGTACGGCTCAGGAAGAACCAGTCGAAGCGGAAGAGCGGTGATTCGCGAATCTCATCGCGGATTTGCTCGTAGATCAAATCACCCTCCACACCATACTTGTTAAGCATGACAAGGAGAAAGCGGTCCTCTTCTTCTGTGTAGACTTTCTTGTTCGTGGTTGAAACCGTGTACTTGATGACCATTTGTTGCAAAGGCATGCGGTACATGCTAATCTTCTTCTTGAGCAGCTCTTTCTTTTGCTCAGACTGTCGAACGCGTAGCTCGCCGTCTTCCACAACATTGAGATGCTTCTGCCAGTTATCGAGCGTTTTGTACTTCTTCCAGAAAACTTTGGCGTAGTCTGCAATTTCCTGCGCATTCTTGCCATCCACTTCTTCTGAAATGCCTTCGAAGTTCGTTCGTCCGTACTTAGCAGACCCGTTCAGGAACTGTTGCAAATCGCGCTTGTTCCACTCCGGGAATCCCTTTTCAATCAAGCGCTCCTTCTCCGCCTTTTCCTCCTCAGTCAATGGTTCGGCATTGTCAATTTCCTTCTGTGCAAGCTCTTGGTCGGCCTCGCGGGCCTCGAGATCCTCATCAGGGCCCTCAGGTAGGGGAGCCTTGAGGTTGTTTTCTTTTCGATACCAAGCAGTTTCCTTGTCTTGCAGTTCAGCTAATCGATCTGGGAAGAACTGATAGTCATGAATGACAATTTGCTTTGGCGCACGTGGTATTCTAGGCTGCTTGTTCTCGGTTCGGCCTCCTGTGACGAGAGTTTTCCTGTAATACGAATCGATACCGTAGTTCTGCTCTTTGCGCTCACGTTTTGAGGGGTTGATCCAAGTGAGACCAATGTTCTTCTTGCGTGGCTCAAACGTCTCGCCATTCCACTCATAGGTTGAATCAGAGGTAAACTTCTGTAAATCGTCAAGGCCCAGCGTCTCATACTTCTCATTAAGCTTTTGCGTCATCTCTTCACCGCGCTTCATCATAGCATCAAAATCATCGTCGGCACCTTCTTCCCCGGTCACAAGACCTATTGGGCCTTTGCTGTTGAAAACCTTTTCAGCGCCGTGTTGAATCATAGTAAGGAGTTCATCCTTCGACGCCGCATTTTTAGCGGGCTGCTGCGCACGACCTTGTTGAATGACAAGTTGGTCAAGTCGAAGCTTCTGAGCAGCGCGCTCCAAAACCTTCTCCTCGATTGCTCCTTCTGTCACAAATCGGAAGACATGGACCTGCTTAGTTTGCCCGATACGATGAGCACGATCCATGGCTTGGAGATCCGCTTGCGGATTCCAATCACTGTCGAATAGCACGACAATATCTGCAGTTGTTAAGTTGATTCCTAGACCACCAGCACGAGTGGTAAGAAGAAACAAGAATTTCTCCGAGCCTTCCTTGTTGTAGTCGTCAATGGCCGCAATACGATCTTCGTGGGCAGTCGAACCATCGATACGGCAGTATTGGTACCCTCGCATGACTGAATAATCTTCCATAATGTCAAGAACACGACTCATTTGCGAGAAAATAAGTACTCTGCTGCCTTGCGCCTTCATGCGTTTGAGAAGCCTGTCTAACATGATCATCTTCGCAGCATTATTGACTAGGTGTTCGTCTGTGGTGTAAGGAGGGCCAGGCTCGGCACCTTCGAATAAATAAGGATGGTTGCAGCACTTTCGCAGCTGCATGACAATGTTGAGAAGTCGTGTTTTTGATTCCTTATTGCCAGCACCACCATTGACCGCATCGATGTCCTTTTCTAGAATTTTCTTGTACCACTGCACTTGCATATCAGACAGGCCGACATACAAGTTGATTTCTTTTTTGGGCAGCAACGACTTCTCAACATCTGCCTTGACACGACGGAGCAAGAAGGGTCGGAGAACCTTGTGCAGTTGTTGAACAACGGCATCCGAGTCTGCATTCTGTTGGGAAAACCAATCGTCGAAGGCGGCCGAGTCACCGAAAACATCGGGAAGGAGGAAGTTGAGCAAAGCCCAAAGCTCGTGTAGGTTGTTCTGAAGCGGGGTACCCGTGATGAGCAGTCTGTTTCTTGAGTTGAACAGACGAACCATCTGTGCGAGTGAAGACTCCTCGTTCTTGATACGATGTGCCTCGTCGATGATGATGTACTCCCAAGCAAACTTTTTAAGATGCGATTTCTCGCGGAGAATCATCTCGTAGCTGGTGATACAGACATCAAATTTCTCATCAACAAGTCGGTCCTTGATAAGCTCAGCACGGTCGTCCTTGTTGCCTTGCAGGACCAGCACATTGATGTCGGGAATCCACCTCTCAAACTCTCGCTTCCAGTTGTCTAGAGTCGACTTTGGCACAACGACGAGATGAGGCCCTGAAATACCAGCGATGAAGCGAAGGTAACCGATGAAGGAAATGGTCTGCAGTGTCTTTCCGAGACCCATTTCGTCGGCCAAAATACCAGATATACCATTTTCGTGGAGGGAAATCAACCAATTCAGACCCGCGACCTGGTAGTCGCGCATCTGGCCGTGGACGTATCCAGGTGACTCGCGGAAGATAGTCTCGTTGTGCCCGCCATGCTTCTCCTCGCGTACCAGCTCGGCATCTTCTTCCTGCTCAGTCTTGCGTCGCCGCTCAGCAGCCGCACCGCCTTTGCGCACCTTGCTAGCCTTTGTCTTCTTCGCATCTTCGATGTCTTGGCGGTCAATTTCGGCGAGAATCTCCTTGATGCGCGGGTTGGGGTTCGTGTCGATGAAGTGGCGGAAGAGATCTGTGAGGCCTAGCAGGTATCGAAAGCGACGAATAGTATCATCTTCCTTTGATGCGCCCAGCCGATCGTGTTTCTTGCCGTAGATGCTTTTGCGCATGTTCATGGCTTCAGCGCGCTTCTTGCGACCGTCGACTGGCACATCGCCTGCTACGCTGCTGGCGGTCGTATTTGGGTTGGTATCCGAGTCTGTATAGTCTGGCGTGTCTTGGTAGTACTGCGAATACTGTCAGCGCGATTCCTGTTTGTATTTCACTGTGATGGCGAGAGCTATGGTGGTTACTTACCCCAAACTTCTTGAAGCCACCTATTTTGGTGTCCTGGTCTTGCATCTCTACGTCCTCGTTGGCAGAGACATCGGCCGTTGAGGGACCGTCAGAGTCGACATTGCCCTTGCGCGCCATTTCGCCCGTCTGGGCTGATCGCCGCGTATAGATGTGTAGTAGTTGGTTGTTGTGGGAGTTGTGAGAGATGGGCGCGATTGGCACTGTATAATCTCAAGCCAGGCGCACGTTGTAGGCGATGGAATGAGTGACGCGGTAAATTAGCTAGAGACCGTCGGAGTGATGGTAGGAAAGTGTAGCTTGGCGCGTTTTCCGGCAGGCCGTTATTGCCCAACGCGACGTTCTCTGGCAGGAACAACGGACCGTGCCTACTCCTTATTCGTCTGACACTAACGCTACCAGCACTGTTTCTTTGGGCACTGCACACATCCACGCGTCACCATCATTTACTTTGATGTATTGCTGGAAAAAATACTAAGAATCGCCTCTCAACGCGATCAATAAGCGCGACAGTATGCATGACGTCAATATGCCAGATTTATGTAGTGTAGCATTATGTTCATATCAACCCTCACCTGCCTTCGCTGCCAGTACAGTCGCCCACCACTCTCTGTATCAATATCACCACAATTCGATATTTCAATCATTCATGACCCAATACCTCATCAGTACCCCACGAACCCCCTTCTCAGCAAAATTTCCCCACCAGTAACCCCACTCCTTCCTGCCAAGACCGTCTTAAGTATGCCCGCGGCATGTAGCTTCTCTATCAAACTGAACAACATACCATCACATCCCTTAGCCGCCATCAGATTTACCGTCACAGGTAAGTACTCCACATGCCCTGTAATCGTCGAATTATACGGCGCCTCACCAATTGGAATCACAAAATCCGGGACCTCAGCCATGACACTGATACGATTATTTCCGAATCCAAACGGCACACCAGGCTCATCGGGGTATATATTTCGTGATGAGGCTTGAGCCGTGGATCCAACATAGGTTACCAGTGACTCGGAACATGTGGAGGTTGATGGTACGATGAACTTTGAACTGACCCAGTCCATGAATATGGTCTTGTTGGCTATGGCTTCTTCCACGGGCGTTGTTTGGCTGTCACCCCAGCCCCAGCGTGCAAGTGGGACAGGATTTACAAAAGGTCGGCGGCCATCATGCTTGGCTGCGTAGTCGGCGTAAAAAGGCTTGCGAATAAGTTCGGTTTGTTGCTTGGTGATCAGCAGTGCGTACGTGGTGTTCATGATGGTTGTGAGGGACGCGAGAGTGGGATTGTCCTCGCTAAAGGATGTAGTGACGTTGTAAGCTGATACATTGGCCTGAAGGAAGTTAGTGAGGTTTCCAAGAAAGTCTACTAATAGCTGATTTGCAGGACCGTTAGCTGAAGTCGGCCAACTGAGCGTTCTAATCTTCTTGGGAAACGCGCTCGAGACAGTGACGTTGGACCCGTACATAGCCTGTGCAGCCTGCATCCAGATAACAGGATCACGAGCTAAAAGACCAGGTGTGTCGAGTCTTGGACTGAGTGGCATTGTGTGCTCCAGTGCGACTAGGCCATGCGATGGCCTGTTTCCGTATAAGCCTTGTACTTGGGAGGGACCGCGTACGCTGCCGCCGGTATCCGAACCAAGTGTAACATCTAGCCAACTATACGATGCAGCACCAGCACCTCCCCCAGCTGAACTGGATGACGTGTCCTGGTACCCATCGCCTCTGGGATTGAACGAGTCGTGATAGTCAACCCAGTCAGCTGTAGGAGTTTCGCCGTTGGCAAACTGAGATGTGATCATTTTGCCAACGATTACAGCCCCAGCGTCAATAAGGTTCTGAACAGGAGTTGCTGTGTTTTTGGCAGGGGGATATAGCCAATACCACGCTCGGTTTCCATTGCTTGTCCTTAAGCCTTTGATATCGTAGATATCCTTGATACCAATCCTAACGCCGGCCAATGGCTTCTTAGCTGTCTTTGTAAAATACATGCGTGAGGGCACAGCTATCGCAAGTTTCTGTCCAATAGTACTTGCTGGAAGCACCGAGTAGGATCCATTGCCGTTGGCGGTGCAGGATTCGGTGAAAGCTCCTTGTATATCCGAAAAAAGTCTCCAGGCTTCATAGATATGCCCAATTGGACTGAGAAAGTAAGGTCCTGGATTGAGTGGGCTGGAAGCAACACTACTAAGTGTGGTATATGAGGAATTCATAGCTTTAAGGCCTTGGTAGTAGACCACTGAGAACCATCAGCTAATAGCTTAGATGTATACAGAGATAGAGACACGTACCGTCAAGAAAACCATCCTGCCATACATCGTCCTGGCTGTAAGTTGCTATGTCTAAAGTGGCATTGCTGGCAACCACTGTCATTGGTACAAACATAGCATCCTGGAACAAATCTTGTATTTCTCCGCAGTCAACATTGGCTACTGGTTTAGGAGGTAGGAAATAGTCAACATCGTTGACGTTCACAGTAAAGCCAGTAGAGGAAACGGCAGCCTGAACGCTTGAAGCAAAAGCAATGAAAGCGACAGCCAGATTGAGGAGGCCCATTTTCATCACCAGAATCGCTCAAGGAACCAACGACTACAAAAGTGCATGATGAGAGTACTTAGAGCGAGCTTTATACGTTGGGCATCGGCTAGTAACCATGCGAATTCGGTGCAGAAGTCCACTTACCCTGCCTATCGTGGCTTTTAGTGTTGTACGGACGCAAATCGTACTACAAAATTGTGCTTAGCATCCTGCAACGCCGTGACTAGTACCCTATGAAATCGTCCCAAGTACTGGCGTAATATCATTCGGGAAGGCCAAGATGTTTTACAGACCGGTTTCTGCCACGAGCTACAAGGCTAGATAGGTTGTCGATACTCAGGTCCATCACGATAAGGTGAGTAGGCAGATAGCATGCGCCGGCGCATCCGTTAGAGTGAGACGCGGCGCTTGTACTGTGAGAATACGTAAGAGGATTCAAGGTCAGCGAGAAAACGATTGATGTTAAATCTCGCGGCCCTTATCTTCGGAGAGTGGAGCATCATGGCACCTCGGCAAGCGATGGTAGCCACGCTAGCGACTGGGGTATGTAGCACTGTTTACGAGCCGCAATATTATCGTTGGTTAGGATTTTAACGAGATGAGGGTAATCTGGTCCTGCGATATTTTGTGCATTGTTGTATCTTTGCAGCTATGACGATAGTGTCTTCAGCGCGACTTCCAGCTTCAGATTCAGACTGACGGCCCTGTCATTCGAGACCGAATATTGCCTACTGCTTCTTCTTTACACTCCTGTTCTGGAAACCCATACCATAGACGTACACCAGCGTGCCACCAAGATAAGCAGAGAAAAGAATAGCTGGTAAAGCCAATACGGTACTGATCAGGATGTTCCCTACGCTCGGCGTAAAGCCAGGGGTGCCTCTCCTACTCCACCAGTTGTACAACGTGCCGAAAGCCGCGATGTCGTTGATTATAGCGTGCACCACGCCAATCTTCGCCTTCTTGGAGGAAAAACCGTCGCGCTGAATGACGGGCATGAGCTGCTGAGCGCCGGTGATCACAGCCGGTACCGTAAAGAGAAGGGTAAGAATTGTCGTGTAGTATGAGAGGGTCGGGAACATGCTAGGCGGTATAGCAATTCCAAGTGTCTTGACTATTCAGATCAGTAAATGACAATCAGTCGAATCAGATTGTGGTACGTGCAGACAGAAGCTACCGCCGTCGCCGTGGGAGCATACGTAGACGCAAAATATACGGCATCAAGTCCTCCTGTCAGCAGAGCCGTGGTGATGGGGAAATGCACAGTCGCCGGATGCGTGGGATGGCTCATGTTGGAAACTGCGTGATCAATTCTTCGACGAGTAGGTCGTTGTGTGGGTGTTGAGAGAACAGATATGATCACTCTAGTGCTGCACCAGCGTGGTGTGATGGCATATTTACATAATACAGGTGGAGAGCCGAACCCCTGTGCATCGGTCTGCAATGGAATGCATAATTGAGCCAATCATTATTCCGGGGAATGTCAGGCATTGGCCCTCTCCGAACGCGACCAGCTTATCTAGGTTGACACGATTTGAGCATCCCAAATAGGTTAAGCCAGGCACCCCTGTGGTCGGGGATCCTGTGATCAACGACACGGCCGAGAATCGCAACATGCTCGCAACATTTCATACCATGGACTATAGGAAAGGCGTTGAGCCGAAGTATGACTGGCATGCGGATCCGTACTGGCGTAACCGCCGACTTTCGCCTGCGCAGATACAGATTCACGATGTTCGCCTTGAAGGGGGGCGGCGAGATGTCGGCCCGATGCTCGAGATGAGCGAGACGTTGACTTCGACCCTATTATCGGATCTCCTGGAAAGAGACAACTTGGCAAAAAGCATACCAGTTGAAGCAGCGGCGAAGAACCATCAGGTGCAGCTAAAAAGCCTCGCAAATGAATTCGGATGGATGAATTGCCTCAGGAGTAACAACGTACAAAACAATACATCTGACTCGAAAGCCTGGCGCAAATGTCGCTGGATACATATTTCGAGCAAGTTCTCCGATTACTTACCTGGTTGCTTACTTGGTCTGTCAGACTGGAGCAAGAACCCTGGTCGGACGGCGGCGGTGTTACAGCAGTTGGAACATTGCATAAATCAGCATGAACGCTTCTCAAAACACGGAAGATACTTTGCGCCATTCTTTCAATATCTAGAAGAGGAACACAATGGTGATGAAGAGAAGGAAGACGGCCCGATGCTACTTAGCGTTCCCTTCTTGGATTGGACAGTTGAAGGAGAAACGCCCGAGTTGCGATTCCAAGTCGATCCGAGGGAAGGCTACCAATCGTCAAGGAGCTCTTCGCATCTCCTAAGATCAATTTTGCAGCACTTTTATCGCCTTGAGGACACCGGTGATCGAGAGCCGCAGCAAGTCTTCACAAAACATAGGCCGTGGACCTCTGATCGCAACTTAGATCTCAAAGTACGAAGATGGTATGGTCATTACCCAACCTCACTTAATGTCGACGAACTTTGGATTCTAGTAATCGATGCCCGCCATGTGGTGACATTTTCTAGCAATCAATCATGGAAGTCACGTTGGCCCCCATTGCAACTTAGTGCGCGGATTCTCGAGATCTCATTTCGAGGTATTCGGAACGCATTGATCAATACGTCGAACAAGCATAACGAGCAAGACTACACTTCCTCAACACATGTTATTGCTGCATTGAGCGGTGCTCTTGGTATGCTTCATCGAAGTTTTTGGACAGACATAACTCTGTGTCTTTCTGATAGATATGCTAGCTATCTTGGTCATCTACAATATCGCCTGCACCGCAACCCTAGTACAAAACTCGTCATGGACCTTCTTCAAGTCCAAGAAGAGCTCAATATCATTATCTCGATCATGGAACAGCAAATGGAGCTAGTGAGTAACCTTCAAGGTGAAAAAACTCTAGAGCGTGCTAAACGCTTTTCCCACGATGCGCCACAACGTTATCGTTTGCACTCTCTCGGTTCGCTCCCACCGGAAGACGTTGCAACATACCGTCAGATATCCTTTTCACGCCTTTCTGACCCTGCCGCGCAACTGCTAGAGAATCTACGACGCGAATACACTGACCTCGCTGATCTCCGTGAAAACAGCAATGCCCTAATCAACCGCACGATCCAGCTCGTCAATATTCGCCTCGAAGATCACGGCAAAGCAATTCTTGTCTTCACCATCGTTACCATCGTCTTCCTTCCCCTCTCATTTATATCCTCCTTCTTTGGTATGAACTTTTCTGACATAAGAGACATGACTCAAACACAACGCTTGTTCTGGATAGTTGCTGGGACTGTGACAGTTGCAACTGTGGGATTTAGCGTGTTTCTGGCTTTTTATGGCAGTGCTATTATGGAATGGTTCGTGACTTGGAGGGAGAACCGGAGCAAGAGGCTGAAAAAAAGGATGGCAATCAGGCGTAGGGGACTGGAAATACAGCCAAATCAAGTAAGGAGTTTTGAGGTGCTAGACGTGCTGAGACCGAGGACGATGGGTGGATCTTGAGGTTGGAATAGCGCATACATAGTTCGTCGTTTCTTGATATTGGATAACTAAGGGAAATACCATACGCTACGTCGCTCCAGAGTTTGCGGGTCAAGAAATATGTCAGTAACCATCGGTATCATAAATACCCCTTGCTAAGCTTCTCAAATTGGGGGCGCATTCTATGTCCCTCAGATCTGGAACAAAATCGACACCACCCTGATTCTATCCGAGATTGGTATAAAAGCAGGTAAGCGAATGATATCATACGTTTGAGCAAAGATGTTGAGATTAACGTCGTCACTAACTAAATTATCAACTTGAATAAGATGAACAGGATAACACCACAGATTGACTACCATTCGCATTGTCTACACACCTCATTACAAGCTCAACCCGCATCATCAGGCACAATGCCTTTACAGAATACCGCCCTCACTCGCACACACCTAATAATCCGCATTCCAAAGTGGCTTCGCCGTGTAGCCCACTACCCTATTGTTACCCAAGCGCAAGCACTGGCCCAATCCCGCGCTCTTAACAACCCTAAACGGCTCGCCCCCACACCCCAAATTGTCGTAATACAAGAATTCCCACGCGCCCGACGCCGCAGCAATATTCATGTACTCCCAGGCGTAATGGTACGGAGGGTTAGTAGGGATGTCATAGGTGACGCACTTGCGCGGTTCTCCCTCGCCGCTGATGACGGTCTTGAAGTCGGGGCACTTGCCCCCGTTGACGGGTCCCGAGAAAGACTTGCAGACGTCGGTGCCGGGGGCATAGCAGAAGCCCCCGCCCTGTCGCACGTCCTAGCGTGGGTCTGAGGGGGACTTGACAGTGCTGGCGGTGGTAGGAGGCTTGGGTGTGCGGTTTAGGTCTGAGAGGAGGAAGTCCGAGTAGGCTTTGATGTGCTCCGCTGCGGATGGTTAGCAGGCTTGTTTGGCATGCTTGAGTGAGGAGGGATTCTCACCGAGGTTGATGCTGCTGACTGGGCCGAGGGCAGGGTATGTTGTTTCGCTGCATTGACAAGTCAATACTAGGTCACTGATGACCTGGCAGTTTACACAACGGTTGAATGCTGTGTTTGAGTCGCCTTGTCCCTACTGGCGTGAATTAGCAACGTTTATATTGCTGGCTTTTTTGCTCCTCCTTGCTATTAAGACGTACCGAAAGTCTGTCATTTCGAGTTCTAACATTCGAGGGCAGGAACACGGTGCTCTCAATGCGTGTCGTCGCGTCCTGGCCTGTCAAACACTCTCCCACGAGATACGCTCCTGATACGCGAATGTTGATGCAGTTTTTGATCGAACTAGCAGTAGTAGGAGCTGCATTTATGGAGATAGGAGCTAGAGCAAGAGCACTGAGGAGGAGCGAGTGGATTGACATGTTGGGCAAAGCTATCTGGAGGTTGAGCTGAGGTTAGTAACTTGGATCGTGGCTTCCAGATACTTTATACCTGTGTTCATGCAAGCAATTATCACGCTTGAGTCAACTTGAATCCGCTTTTGCACAGTGAATGTTACGTATGGGGTAATTACGCCATGTATGTAACAGGGATGAAATCCAGCCCTGGTCAATTAGAGTTGTAATATCTACTCAATAGGTATCCAGCTTCCCCTCAGAGGTTCAACCCTAGAGGCAGGTGCACGATAAACATGCATTTAGCTGCATAATTCAAATAGCCTTGGAGAAATATATTGGCGTGCATGGGCGATGAATGCGAAGGATGATCGACTGCGGGGAATTGGTTGCAAATGGGAACTAGACCGCGCGCTTTTAGCGGCCGTTAGAAATTAGCTACGCACTGCCGAAACCGAAGTTGGGCTTCGCGTGCATCCACCTCGGAGCTCTAGAAGTTATGATTGTATTAGAATCAACCAAAAGTCAGGAGGAGTTTGCAATATACTTGTTTTGATGACGCCGCCTTTCGACCTGCTCTTCGCACTTCTGTTTTTTCTCTGATGCGTACTGTGATAAGTTGGGGCCATTTTAGGCGTGTAGTTGAAGCGGAGAAGAAGCGGCAGAGGTGACAGTGATAACACGGAAGTAGAAAGATATTGGTTTAAGCCTGAAGCCTTTAAGTAAGGCTATAAGGTCATTCCTCAAAGCGAGAAGATTTCTCACTACCTTCAGCCAGTGAGGTGAGAGAGCTCAGTATGCTTGAAATAGTGGGAGCGTAGCTTTACCCAGGGTTATGAGAGATGCGAATGTAGCTCGACACTGCGAGAATTGTGGAGCTTACTTCTTTGCTTTGTGTGAGTAAGTGTATCCTTGCATGCAGGAATTCATGTCAAAATAATTTTGTGTCATCATTCTCCCGATTTAACCTTGATGATTGTCTCTCTTACTACTTTCCTAATTCCCCTCTCAGTATTCGCCATAACTACAACAAATTTCCTAAAAGAGGAAATATTGGGGCATATAATTAGACTCATCGTTCGTTTGTAGTCTTCCATATCGAATGAGGAAACAAATCGAGTTGCGCAAGAAAGTGACGGGTGAGGGAGAATTGACAGTGGCATGGGTATGAGATAGGAACGACGTGGTATAATATTCGCATATCGGTCATCTACCGCGGTCGTGATTCGTGTATGGTCCTTCTCTAGGCTTTTGTTCGTTTAGTCCTCGTCCTCCAGCTTCTAATACCTGCATCGATCTCATCTCTAGTCACACCATCTCTGATGAGCCACATGGTAACACCCAGGACTTCAACGTTCTTATTTCTGCTCTCGTCATCAAAGAATAGCATCTCGTCGTACTTGATACCGCTATCTCTATGTATCCGATTGAAGTGTGTTGTCTTGCTACCCGGGTATATTTGCATATGTTGGAAGTAGTCTATGGCGTGTCCTGAGGAACCGGAGGGGCTTGGTATTTTGAGAAGCTTCAGCATTTCGCGGCCTAGGTCTGGTGCGGATGTGCGGGATGCGACACTGATGAGGATAGATTTTGCTTTTAGCTGGACTTGGATGAGTCTTTTACTTTATTCCATGGATATGTAAGAACGCATACCGCCTCTAGTATACCTCCGACATCGCTGTAGAAGCCGTAGCCTTCGCCATATCTGTCTTTAACCTTCAGGCCTCCCTCCACTGCCTTGATTGGTCCAGTCACATGTGTGTCCACCCAAAACGGCCAAAGAGTGTAGTCGAGATCAAAGACGATTACTTTTGGGAGTGGCAAACCATCTGTGAAAGTAGATGGCCACGGCGTTTTCTCGGGGAGCGATGCGGTCGTTGTGGTTGCGGTGAGTGTCTCTGTTGACATGGACGGTGCACCATTACGGCGGAGCATTGTGAGACCTACTGCCAGCAAAATAAAAACAATAAAATCACGGCGATAGGAAAGGCGGCACTGGCGGAGGGTCACGCAAACTGGAAGCATGGCATGTAACGTGGCCATTGTTATCGCCTCGAGATTGAGGCTTATCGATAACCGGGCGTGGCGCGCCCGGGGTGACGTCACGCGTGAAGGTCGCGTGCCTTACACGTGCTTTGTTGATTTCAGTGCTACCTGACCCGTGAACAAAATATTAGGCCTACAGCATGAACATATCTAACCGCTTTCCCTAAACTAAACTGAGCTGTGCAAGCTGGCCGTGTTGCTAATATTTGTCCAAGACGCTTAGGATTCCTCAACAGTTGTAGAATGCCACCAAGAACATCGTTTCGCCATGCAGCAGCATTCTGAAGTAGGCTATGCTCCCAGCTGCAGCCTATGTGACCAAACGCGGACCCTGAGTCCAATAAATCTGTTATCCCTTGAATCGGCCTGGGCTTGCCGCTGGAAATGCTCTACCCAGTCGAACTGAGCATGTTCGCAGTCAGAATTACAGGCTGATCACCTCATCACAAAAGAGATGGAGCAATCATCAAAGCCTATTTGCTTGCATTGATGGGCGCTAGAGGATCCTTTGGAAAGTTACTCGCAAGCGGCAAACTCTGGAGGCAGGTATGGACTGGGATGGAATATTGAGCGGATCACATCTGTTTCAAGTATGCAGGTCTTTATCTCCGCAATATCATGGCCGGAGGGCAGTTACTGCCGATACCGTTGCCACGCAAGAAAAAGCACAGAGTGCAGTCGTGCCTTTGCCCGGGGTGAAAAGGCACGAGACTCGTGTTCCATGCGTGGCATGGCGATAACGCTCCAAGCGTCGCGTGCCTCACGATGCTAGACTCGGTACAGGAGCGCACGCGAAAAGGAGATCTCGACAGATGGTGATCGGATCCGTCACCCAGGATGATGAGGGGTCTGAGATTGCGGTCGAAGTCGTCAGCCACTAAACGCATGTGACGCGGGTGTTGAGTGCATCGCTAAAAAGCTTAGCTCGGGTGGCTGCTCAAATCATCCCCACACTCAGTTCACACGAGCCCTGCAAGTGATGCGCCCACAGGCCTGTCAAACGTCACCACTATGTTCAGACGCACGCACTCGGGACCTCCTTTTCGCTGCAGGCACCCTGCGCAGGCTCGGCGTGCAAGGAGGAACATGGAGTCAAGAGCTCGACCCGGTTAAGACCTGCTCTGGGCACCTATTCGGGTGTCCTGCCCTGATGATCGCGTTTCGAGGCCGCCCCTGACAGATCCATGGCCAATACAGCCGCGTGCCCCACGGGAACGGTACGTCCTGACGTTTTTGTCTTGACCAAATTTCCCTAAATCTTCTAGGAAGGTGTGAGTTACCTAGAGGCGCTTGTAGCAATTCTAATTCCACGACAACAACTATGTCGACCATACAATATCCTTTACCCCCGCGGCGCATACGCGCCGGCCATAAGGCCCTAGAGGCAGTCCTAATCGTCGGTGATTCGCGCTATAGTTTCAGCGGTATATTGGCCATTTGACGGTTAGGACATGCCCATGTTAATCTCAGGCCAGGCGAGTAGCCGCAACACCCTTGCTACCAAGGATCTGGGGAACGACTATTTTCACTCAGGTATCATGCGGCAAGGGCACAATACATCTAAGGTAGCATATGTAGCCCTCACTGGGTTGAGAGCAGGTTACTTTCGGCCTAGTTTTCGAATCGTTGGGTGATATTTCAAGATTCACTACAAACGCATCAAGCGGTCTCCGCCGCCAATATAAAGACCTCGTGGGAGCCTCAATCTTTCGAAAAACGCCTCTTCTCAACCACCCGATTGTGATCGAAGATGCTCAACTCACTGCTCCTGGCGCTCGCCTCGTATGCGAGCCTGGGTGCTGCAGTACCCTTTCCACATCACACCGTCCATACCAGCGCACTTCAAGCCCGAGCCGCTGATCCTAACGCCTGTCCTGGATATGCCGCCTCGAACGTAGTCAAGACCGATTCGAGTCTTACCGCAGACCTCACCCTCGCCGGTGACGCTTGTAACGTCTATAGTGACGATCTCAAGGATCTTAAACTAGTCGTTGAATATCAGACAAGTAAGTACTCAAGATCTCCCCCCTGCATTCCGCAACATTTAGTTGTAAAGCGTTCCTACAAACAGCACGCTGATGCAAGCTAGATACGCGCCTTCACGTCAAGATCTTCGATGCTGGCCTTGAGGTTTTTCAGGTACAAGAAGAGATTTTGCCCCGTCCCAAGAATGAGGAGGCCGCTGCTTCTGGTGCGGCCCTGGAGTTCAACATTGTCGAGAAACCATTTTCCTTTACTGTTAAGCGCAAGGAGAATGATGAAGTACTATTTGACACGTCAGCGGTACCACTGGTCTTCGAAAAGCAATACGTCCGCCTGCGCACCAACCTCCCCAAAGACCCTAATCTCTACGGCCTTGGCGAGCACAGTGATTCTTTTCGCTTCAGCAAAAATTACCAACGCGTTATGTTGAATTCAGAGTCACCAAACATTCCTAACAAGGCCAATCTCTACGGCTCGCACCCTGTGTATTTTGATCATCGCGGCGACAGGGGCACCCATGGTGTCTTCCTTCTCAACTCAAGCCCCATGAACATTGATATGGCTCAGGATCAAAGCGGTACTCAATACCTGGAATACAACACTATCGGGGGTATCATCGATCTTTACTTTATGGCTGGTAAGCAGCCCGCAGATGTATCTAGGCAGTATGCAGATGTTGTTGGCCACTCTGCGATGTATCCTTACTGGACTTTTGGCTTCCATCAATGCAAATACGGCTACTGGGATGTTAACATGGTTGCTGAAGTGGTTGCTAACTATTCAACTGCTGGAATCCCACTGGAAGTCATGTGGACAGATATTGGTAAGACTCCCTACTTATTGTGACCAAGATATACTAATCGGGTGGTCATAGATTATATGAACCTTCGCGAAGATTTCACAACCGATGCTGAACGTTTCCCACTCTCTAAGATGCGTGAGCTGGTCAGCACTCTTCACCAGCGAGATCAGCGCTATGTCGTTATTCTTGATCCTGGTATTCATGCGGTTGGCAATTACACGCCATACCAAAAGGGACATGAAATGGATGTCTTCCTTAAGCACGCTGATGGCACGGATCTCCTCGGGGTTCAATGGCCTGGCGCTGTGGCTTGGCCCGATTGGTTTGCGCCCAACACGCAGAAGTGGTGGACTGATGAAATCGAAAGTACCTTTAGCAAGGATTCTGGCATTGACCTCGACGGCCTTTGGGTTGACATGAATGAGGCTTCCAACTTCTGTGAAAATCAGAACAAGTGTAATGCGCGCCAAAAGGAGATCGATGAGGGAATCCCACCGCGCCCAACCAACGCTCCACGTCCTAATACGGGTCGCCCAATTCCTGGTTTTCCTGCTTCTTTCCAGCCTGGATCATCACTTCAACCTTCAGTCAGGGCTCGTGATATTGACCCATTCGAGTCTGGCTCGCGGCGTGCAACTTATATTAACGGTCGTGAGGCAGGTACGTCAAAGGGTTTTCAAGACCGAGAGTGGTTCTACCCCTCGTATCATATCCAGAATCATCGTGGTAACTTGACGGATTTCACTATCTTCACCAACACCTCAAACTACGATGGGAGCCGGCAGTACGATACGCACAACTTCTACGGCCACATGATGGCACATGCAACCCAGGCTTCTATGCTCTCGCGTCGGCCTGGACTCCGGCCCTTCGTTCTTACTCGGTCCACCTTTGCTGGTACTGGCCGCAAGGTCTCACACTGGTTTGGTGACAATCAATCGAGCTGGGAACACTACCGTACAACTATTCGTCAGATGCTTTCTTTTGTTTCTATGCATCAAATGCCGATGGTTGGGTCTGACGTTTGCGGCTTCAATGACAACGCGGAGGAACACATGTGTGCACGATGGGCCATGCTTGGTGCCTTCCAACCATTCTACCGCAACCACGCCGAAATCAGTACGCGACATCAAGAGTTTTACCAGTGGCCAAGTGTTGCTGAGGCAGCAAAGAAGGCTATTGATACACGGTACAAATTACTTGACTACATTTATACCGCTCTCTATCATCAGTCAAAGGACGGCACACCGATGATAAACCCCCTATTCTTCCTCTATCCAAATGACCCGAACACATTCGGCATCCAACACCAGTGGTTTTATGGTGACAGTCTACTCATCTCGCCCGTCACTGAGGACAATTCTAACACTGTTACCTACTATCTACCCAAGGGTGTTTTTTACAATTACTGGACAGGCGCGAGGGTTGAGGGCCAGGGGGCGAATGTTACAGAGTCAAACCTCTCGTACTCTGACATCCCGATCCACGTTCGTGGCGGCAGCATCATCCCACAACGTGCGAATAGTGCCAACACAACCAAGGCTCTACGACAACAACCTTTTGTTGTTTTGATCGCACCTGACGCGGATGGGAACGCAAAGGGCAGCTTGTACCTCGACGAGGGCGAGCACATTGACCAGCCCGATGCTACTGAGGTCCAATTTACTTACTCCAACGGCAAGTTCAGCACTTCCGGCACATTTGGATACACAGGTGCAAGTGGCGAGAGCGTTGAGGTTTCCCAGGTTGTAGTCCTGGGACAAGAGAACACCGGTTTTGCGACTGGCTCGTTTGACTCGACCAAGAATACCGTTACCGTGAAAGGGCCATGGAAGCTTAGCGGCTCTTTTGGCTTCCAGATTTAGACTTCTCGAACCGTTAGATTGGTTCACTGCATGGAAAGTGGCGTTTGGGGTGCATGGATTGGTGTGACAGCATTTGAACGGAGTTCTGGGTCATTTTTCCTGAGGACTTGTTCTAAACTTGACATTGTTGTCATTCATAATGCATCACCATTATTTCCCTCACTTGATATACCTAGATGGAGGGGTTACACTTAGTAATTAGTAGACAATAATTACATTTCCTTGCTCTCACTACTCGCTAGTTTGCACTGGGTTCTATCCGGCACATGCATCAAATATTGCAAACATTCCTTTGGTTCCCTTACCACCTGGCTGCTGCTCCATAGGTGCTTTATTGTGCAACCACATCCGGTGGTAATCCATACCAGTATAGTCCCAGCCCAGCTCTTCAAACACCTTCTTACCTTCCGTATTCGAGCCAAATACTTCAGCTATAAACGTACCTTCAAGTTTGTGAAAGTCACTCATCAATTTGTGTAATAGCTGCCGGGCTTGCGAGTACGTTGCCGCATACAACGGGCCAACTCGAACTCCCTCCTGACACCGACGCGCGTATATAAAACCCGTGAGTTCACCATGGGTTTTAATAGCGAAGCCCATTGCATGGGGACGAGCCGTAAGTACACCCGTAGCCCAGTACGCCGACCGATCCAGCCCGGCATGTTCGCAGTCTAGTTTCGCCAACGCCTTCGGATCAACGTTTCGCAAGTCTTCCAACTCAACAGCATCTTCGTGACCCCATGTTACCTCAATCGGCTTGTTACGAGGTGACTCCCGCGTCATGAGTGGGATCCTAGCATAGTCTTCAAAACCGCGGCGTGCATATGTCTGCACTTGCTCTTCCACGCCGTCAAGGCCAATGACGGAAGTGCCTGCCTCGCGGAACCGAAGCTCCATCTCCTTCCACAATTCACGGCCTAGGCCTTTACCGCGGAAGGCGGCGTTCATGATGAAGAAGCCGACCCAGCCCGTGTTGTTGGGGTAGATGAATGGTATTATCATGCCTTGTGGCGTGTTTGTTGATTCTGGAACGAGGAGTAGCCAGTTCGTCCCTTTGTGAGCTACTTCATAATGGGTTTTGGCGTCGTCTGCGGCGCGGTTCTGGGAGTTGTTAATCCAAGCTGCAAGGTTTGAGGGGCATGAATATGCGAACCCAGCCTAGCTCTTGCATCAAGGGCCACCAGAGCGATTTGGCTTCTTCGAGATTCTTTGCGGAGCGGACCACATGCTTAGGTGCTGTGGAAGACATGGCGAAGTCTGGTTTATCCCTAGTGTGATTGTGTTTGGGGGGTTTATAGCATGAATGTGTTGTGGACTTGGCATGTGCTATCTAAATCCAACGGTGTGACGTGATAGAGGTGGTTGTAAAGCCAATAAGCACTGCAGATACGATGCAAGGAGGGGGCAATCGAGGTACTGCGCCATTCTAAAAGGGGCAACGATGCAAACAAAATTATGAGCAGCACAGCCGACAAGAGCGAAACCTGGGGCTTTTCTTTCATGATGTTTTCAATTTACTAAGTTTACAGATCGCGACGAATGCGCAGACGAAGAACGCGCTTCTTTGATGTTGGTGTGGTGGAGTCCTTCATGACTCGCGTCGATTTGCACAAATGACTCACGCATTTATTCTTCACGATTTCCCCGCAACGCTCCAGCAATCTTCACACACTGCGCCAGAATGCCACCGACTCCATGTGTGCTCTGCCACACAAACCGCGCCCTGATTCTCCGCCCCAAGGACCACTCCAAGCTCTGCAAAATTTGCTTCATCCGCGTGTTCGAGACCGAAATCCACCACACCATCACCTCCAACGCGCTGTTCACACGCGGTGAGAAAATCGCCATCGGCGCCTCGGGTGGCAAAGACAGCACTGTCTTAGCTAGCGTTCTCAAAACGCTCAATGAGCGCTATGATTACGGCCTTGATCTGATACTACTGTCGATAGACGAGGGTATAAAGGGCTACAGAGATGATAGTCTGGAGACGGTAAAGAGAAATGCGGAGCAGTACGGGATGGATTTGACCATTCTTGGATACGATGAGCTGTATGGATGGACAATGGATCAAGTAGTAGAGCAAGTGGGAAAGAAGGGAAATTGCACATACTGTGGCGTGTTTCGACGCCAGGCGCTGGATCGTGGGGCGGCGAGATTGGGTGTAAGGCACGTCGTCACAGGCCATAATGCTGACGATGTGGCGGAGACTGTATTGATGAATTGTAAGTTTAGTGTTCTTGTTTTTAAAAATTGTTGTGCTGATGAAAACAGTGTTGAGAGGCGACCTCCCTCGACTTTCACGAACGACCTCGATTGTCACTTCGACGCCATCCGCATCAAGTGACCCGTCTTCGAATACCAATATAAAGCGCAGCAAGCCCCTCAAATACGCGTATGAGAAAGAAATTGTCCTCTATGCACACCACAAGAATCTCGACTATTTTAGCACCGAGTGCATATATTCGCCAGAAGCATTCCGGGGGAGCGCACGAGCTTTGATCAAGAACCTTGAGCGCGTACGGCCAAGCGCAATCCTAGACGTTGTAAGGAGTGGAGAAGACATGGCTCGACTTGTACCAGGAAGTGATGAAGGATGTGCGGGGACGTGTTCCAACAAAACAACGGTTGTTGAGGAAGAAGAGGGCGGATGTGGAAGTGCAAACGGAAGGACAGTCGGCGGAGATATGGCGAAGATGGAAATGCACTTATCGCAGAACGATGTAGCGGCAGACAACAATCTCGAAGTCGAGATCACATCATCTAGCGCCCACCAGGCCAAGCAACACAACCGCCATGACAGTGGCGCCGTCCCTCTCACAAATGGCAAGAAAGGGAAGAAACTCATAGCCCCTCGGAAAACAAACAAGCAAGTCATGGGCCAATGCAAAAAATGTGGTTATCTTTCAAGTCAAGAAGTTTGCAAGGCCTGTGTATTATTAGAGGGTCTCAACAAGGCGCGACCCAAGAACAAAATCGAGGTTGGGTACTAGGTGGAGGACGTGCAGAGAGATCAGGGCGCAGATGGCGTCGCGGCTGCTATGCAACGAACAAGCATCGGCGGAGACTGAAGGCAACGTTATTGAATCAACACTTCACCCTAGCGCACACGCGACCACCACGATCATGAGCAAGTCGTAGCGACGTCTTGGTAAGATCATGCTTGGCGACATCGTGTCGCTAGCGCGCCCATGCCGAAGCCTCACGTGCGGTTGAGACAGGGGTGCATGGCACGTGTGAGTCGCGAACCAACATGACACTGGCATTCATCCGATGCGATTACTGTCTCGGTCTTGATATCACGATGCTGTGGGAGCATGTGTGAGTTTCATATCTGCTAGCTCGTGTCTGTCGCCGTGGATAAGTATGCGCTATCGCAGAACAAAGTAGGAGAAGTCTGGCAAAGGCAAGGGTAGACTTGCTAGATGTTGAGCGTATATGACCATTGTGATAATTTACTTTAGAACTAATATACTCTCTGGAGTATGGTCATTTGCGCTCAAGACTTTCAATAGCCTTCCATACCTCGGAATACAAAGTTCTTGTCTAACTCTTATCCTCGCATGAAGACCCAGTTAAATCCAAGAAACATAGAGCTGGATGTCGTTGCGAGCAGCAGGCCGTGACGTATCTAGATCTAAAATGGCTCTCGGACGCTATTTTGTGAGTCTCAAATTGGAGCTACTAGTATACAGCTTGATAGAAATGTAAAAAGCTCTTGTTTCTGTAGCGACATAACACAATTCATATATCTGAGTAGGCTCCACGCAGCGTATGGTAGGACTATGCTGCTTTTAGTACCAACCACGCCGCGTTTTATGTAGCGCAATCAATACCTAACGTCAAATTCGCATTTTTTGCTAGTATATTTATGTAAAAATTACCAACCCTTTTGCCTTCGGGCGTTTAGTTACATAGAGTAATGCCTAGGTAGTAGCAGTGTCTAGGAAAAAATGTAAAGAACAAAGAGTTACTGGAGAAGCTTGCTGATCGCAAAGATAGCAAAGGAATAAGCGCAGATTGTAGCCAAAACCGCACCCGGCAAGAATGATTGGGTAATAACGGAACTAGTCGATAAAAAGCGTCAGTAATTGTAAGAGGCCAGAGCACACTAGGGTCGGTTAGGAACCTCGCTTATGGTCGCGCATAGGGAAGAGACCTGTAGGTAAGAATCGCCTAGAACTAGCCTAGTCCTAGAGCTATTATAGGAAAAGCCAGAGAAGGTAAGAGATAGAAACTAGTTAAAAGCTAATAATACTAGAAGCTCTAAAAGGTCTCCTAAGGTAAAGACTAAGATACCTAAGAAGCTAGGTAAGTTCTAGTTGTCAAGACACGCAGCTCTACTCCACTACGACAAACAACCAAAAAGGTTCGAATAATCAACAACGCTGATTATCAGAGTAGAACAGTATATATCGTTCAAGTGCCCTAGACCCTTATGACCTTCGGCTTACGCGCTCTGCAGCTGGCCTTAGGCCTAGCTTGCAACCTAACAATATCTCCCTTCTCTGCAGCGCTCGGGGCCGAGCGCTACTACGGGCAGTAATAATGGACCTCCAAGCAGCTACAATGCATCATTGGCTGGCACACAGCCGCGTTTCGGCTTAAAATGGCGGGCTGAAGCTGAACTGACTGTTGGCGGGGTCGAACTGACGCACTCAGCTCAACTACCCCGCACCGGTCGGGTGTTGTTGACTATTATGTTAAGACACGCAGCTCTACTCCACTACTGTCAGGTTGCAAGCTAGGCCTAAGGCCAGCTGCAGGCCGTAGCTGCGCGAGCGCGTAAGCCGAAGGTTATAAGGGTCTAGGGCCCTTGGACAATATATACTGTTCTACTCCGATAATCAACGTTGTTGATTATTCGAACCTTTTTGGTTGTTTGCTGTAGTGGAGTAGAGCTGCGTGTCCTAACAGCCGACACGTGATTGCAGGTTGCACGCACTCAGAGATGCCAAGAGCCATCGTCAGCTGGCCTCACCATCACCCTTTTTCACATTTGAGTTACTAGGACTTAACTATGACAGAGCTACAATTCAAGACCAGTACGGCGGACAGGGACTTGGTGGACGCTGATAACGGTCGGACAGCTCTATCATTGGCTTCGGGGGACGGTCGCATGATGGCTGTAAAGACGTTACTCCAAACCGACACAAAAGACGCAGACTTGAAGGACATGTCAGGTCGGACGCCACTATCGTGGGCCGCAGGGAATGGGCACGAGGCGGTTGTAAAACTGCTGCTCGACACCGGCAAAGTGGACGCAGACTCAAAATGTATGCCATATCGAACACCGGGAGGGGGTTGGTCAATGCTGCCGTGGTCTGTAAATAACAACAAATTGGACGCGAACTTGAAAGATGCAATGTCAGGACGGACACCGTTGTCTTGGGCTGCAAAGAGCGGACACGAGGCAGTTGTGAAACTGCTACTTGATACTGGCAAAGTAGATGCGGACTCGAAAGATATAGTTTCAGGTCGGGCGCCACTCTCTTGGGCTGCAGAGAGCGGACACGAGGCGGTTGTGAAGCTCCTGCTCAATACCGGCAAAGCGGATCCGGGATTAAAGGATACGTCAGGTCAGACACCGCTATCGTGGGCTGCAGAGAATGGAAACGAGGCAATTGTGAAACTGCTGCTTGATACTGGCAAAGTGGACCCAGACTACAGGGACACGGGGGATTGGTTTGGGAATACAGCTGGGCGGACAGCGCTATCGTTGGCTGCAGAGAGTGGGCACGAGGCGGTTGTGAAGCTGCTGCTCAATACCGGCAAAGTGGATCCGGATTCGAATACGTCAGGTAAGACACCGCTGTCTTGGGCTGCGGAGAGCGGACACGAGGCAGTTGCCAAACTGCTGCTCAATACCGGCAAAGTGGATCCGGATTCAAAGAATACGTCAGGTCAGACACCGCTGTCTTGGGCTGCGGAGAGCGGACACGAGGCAGTTGTCAAACTGCTGCTCAATACCGGAAAAGTGGATCCGGACTGTAAGGATGAGTGGGGTGGGACGCCTCTATCACGGGCTGCAAGAAATGGACACGATATGGTTGTCAAGGTACTACTTGGTACTGGCAAAGTCAGTCCAGACCCAAAGGACACGTCAGGTCAAACACCACTGTCTTGGGCTGCAGGAAACGGGTATGAGACAATTGTAAGTCTCCTGCTCGATACCGGCAGAGTGGACCCCGACTCGGAGGGGGACTGGTATCTGATACCGCTGTGGTGGACCTCGGAGTACGGGCGCAATGGTACCGACAAAATTAACGAAGTTTCGGGAGATACGAGGCTTCGCCGAACACCGCTGTCGTTAGCGGCAGAGGCCGGACACCATAAAGTTGTAAAACTACTGCTTGATAGTGGCAAAGTGGACGTTGATTTGAAGAATACGGCGTCAGGACAGACACCATTATCTTGGGCAGCACGAAGCGGGCATGAGGAGGTTGCCAGGCTGCTACTTGATAGCGGCAAAGTAGACCCGGACTCGAAGGATAGGCTTGGTCGGACGCCAGTGTGGTTAGCTGCACGAAGCGGGCACTTGCAGGCTGTGAAGCAGTTGCTCAATACTGGCAGAGTGAATCCGGATTTGAAGGATGAGTTTGGTGGGACGCCTCTACTGTGGGCTGCACGGAATGGACACGATATGGTTGTCAAGGTGCTGCTTGATACTGGCAAAGTGAACGCGGATCTGAAGGATACAGTGTCAGGTCAAACGCCGCTATCATGGGCTGCACGAAGCGGGCACGAGGTTATCGTCAAGCTGCTGCTTGATAGCGGCAAAGTGGATCCGGACTCGAAGGATGAGCATGGTATGACGCCGCTATTGTGGGCTTCAGAGAAGGGGCATCAGGCGATTGTGAAGCGACTGTGCGATACTGGCAAGGTGGACGTAGACTTCAAGGCCAAAGTGGGCCTCGAGATCGTCTATCGGTTTCTCACTCGATGGATCAAAGCCTGCGATGACCAGCATAATGGTTACTGCCAGCCTACCCCGGTTCAAAAACGGCGGCCGCACCAAATCCCCGATTGGGTCATTGACACTTGGGACGCACGCATAGTGCCAGGGCATACAGTCTCCCAATACATAGCTCTAAGCTATGTCTGGAATTACGATGAAGCAAATGCACAGCCTCCACAGGCAGAGAGGCTGTTGCTGAAGCAGAGCAATCTATCTCAATTTCAGAAGCCAGGCTATCTCAATGGAACCGCTGCGCTTCACCTGTCTCAGGGAATAAAGGATGCTATCGATGTCGTACGGAAGCTAAGAGAGAGGTTCCTGTGGGTCGATTGTCTGTGCATTGTCCAGGACAACGGAGACACGCGCACACAAGTCGAGCATATGGATGAGATCTACTCTGGCGCATACTTTACCATCATAGCCGCAACATCATCAGGGCTATTCGGAATGCGGCGAAATACTGAAAAGAGAGGAATGGGTGGATTCGCGCCATTCAATCGGTCACCTGCCGAGGCATATATTGAGGGCCTTTACCAGAATCTCCTTGATTCCAAGTGGGCCACCCGCGGGTGGACGTTTCAAGAGCAGATCCTGTCAAAGAGGGCCGTCATTTTTGTTGACGGAGACATGTTTTGGGATTGCCAGCGCTGCGTCTGGGATAAGCACGAGCTGATTCCAGGGTCGAATGCAGAGACAAACGGCTTGTACGTTGGGCCATACTACGATATAGCGCGCCAGATGTCGTCCATCTCCTGGCCAGATTTTGGCACGTACATTGAGCTGATATGTCTTTACAATAGCCGGGATCTCACCTACCCCCAAGACTCCCTACCAGCATTTTCTGGCATTCTGAACTCTTTCACGCGCAGCTTTCCTTTTGGTTTTGTCAGTGGCTTGCCACAATTATTCCTTGATATTGTATTACTGTGGCAGCCATTTAGCAAAGCAAAGCGCAGATACGCAAAAGATGGAGGTGCGGTAGCACCGCCCAGAAATCTCCCTTCATGGTCGTGGTGCGGCTGGCAGTGCCTAGTCGATCCTTTCAGCCTTCGAACTGGACTCGCATACCTCGATCGCGAAAACTACCAGTCTCGAGCGTTGACTTGGCAGACTCAAGGGCTCGTGCGGTGGTCTGTGTTGTCCGAAGACATGCAACAGGAGCTGCGACTCGATGGACCTGTGACACTAGAACAGTACAAGGACCTCCGCACAAAGCAAGATGTCAAGCTTCCAAAAGGATGGTCTCGAAATACAGGTGACTGTTGTAAACCTTCCAGTGGGAGTGATAGCGTCTATTTCACTCATTCGTCCGACACCACTAGCCGTTTCAAACATCCAGTGCCTATCAATGGTGCTGCTTCGTCAACGGCCTCGAATCAAAATATCTGGCCTTTCCTATCTTGCGAAGCAACACGGGCTTTCTTCCGCGTTGGAGCAATTCTTAAGCCACTAAATGAGGGTATGCTATGTGCAGGTCTCAAAACATCGGTCTTTGAGCTTCCTCAATTTACCGAAGGTCCTGTTTTCAAAGATATCTGTCATGTTCTCTGCCTCGAAAACAGACAGGGCAGATCAGCAGGGCTGCTCCGACAAATGGATGACTTCGAGGTTGAACCTGGCGAAGAAATTGAGCTAATTGCTATATCTACAGGATCTGTCAGCTGCGAGGAGCTAGAGTCTGCGTTCGAGGAGAAAATTGACAAGACCGGCAGTTATTCGTATCGCCACGAGCTGAGGACCATTTGGTTTGAGCAGGTTCTACCAGGCGGCAGCATCGAAAACGACAGCGAGAATGGAATATTTAGAAGGTGGAAGAGTCTTCCTTTCATGTTTCAAGACAACACGCGTCGAGCTTGGAGGTCAGCTCGAGGTAACAGGTCCCTAGATGCTGAGAGAGACGCCTCGAATCCTGTGAAGGATGGTGATACTGGGGGAGACTATCATTTCTACAATGTGCTCTGGATCGAACGCCAAGGTGATATTGCGTATCGGCGGGCTGCGGGGCGTGTCCCAAAGGCTATCTGGGAAGAGAACTGCTCCGAGCCCATCAAGATTATCCTTGGGTGATTATCTACCAAAGCATTAAGCTTATGAAAATACACTGCTCCATGCACCCTTCCTTGCTCCCCTATAGTAGTATTATTGTATGATACGCTTCTGCTGGTAACGTAAGCTTTTATACGCAAGATTAAGGCCATGAAGGTGAATTCCCACAGCTGAATCCTGGATCTCAAATTTTAATGTAGGTTCTTAAAAGAGGTGGGAGGGTAATTCTGCGTAGTTTCATGCGCAGTCCTACGATTGAGGCAATGTTACTTGATAAACATTACACAGTTTTTAACACTTACGGACGACAGGGGGCAAAGTCAACTATGATACTAGGGAGAAACGGTAATCTAGAGGGTTGATACAACACTGTCCTTACCTTGGTTAGCCTTGTAGATCAGGAGCCTCCTTGCGAAAGTTCCGTTACCTTCTTATAAAAAAGCTTAGCTATATATATCTTAGTCGATCACCCCAACATTACCTAACCTAGGGCTGATATAGCAATGTGCACAATGAAATTACTATAAAGTTCAAGTACCTCCCACTTTCTCCGGGACATATGGATCCTCCACGTAGGGGGATTTTAGATGATGTCCGGCTATGGTTGAACGGTGCAGCGAACGCTCCTAACACACGTCTTCTATCCAATCAGGAACGCAATTACTTACTTTGGGACAATTTTTTCTCAATCGGTGAATGGCTTGAGGCGGCTGAAAGCGGACTTGGATTAAATCCCGTCCTTATTGGGACTGAGCTTGGTGCGCTCTTTTCGATGAAAAGCTCCACTGATATAAACAATTCGAAACCTACGTACGTAGCTCTTATTTCAGGCGACAAATCTGGAGACATGGTATATCTGAGAGATCATTTAATGAACTCCCTAAGACCACATAAATATGTAGAGGGCGCTAGGGAGATTAAGTTTGACAGCGGGATTATTTTAAACGTGGCCGACATCCTGTTCTCCACCGAGATAGTACCTACAAACACGCAAAAGCTACTGTTTAATAGAGGCACACTGCATTCGACACATTCATTCTGGAAGAGCGCTGACTTCAAACTCAAGGTGTTGGGAACGACCCTTCATCTCGCTGACCAAATTGAGAATTTCAGATGAATGGTTTTTAGTTACACAGTTGGTATCTCAAAAAGGCCCCCGGACACTTGAACGGTGGTTTGAAGGCTCTAAAGGGGCACACTCACTAGGCCGTGAGGCAAGGTAACGTCAGTCCTCTCGTTGCGAAACGCCCGCTGTAGCGAAACGGATGACTAGTACTTCAAATTTGAGTGACTTTAATAGTTCAAGTGCACCTGGCTGTCTCTTAGATTCGTAATAGGGATTTTCTATACCTTATCAAGTATACCCCCCCGCTGTTCAAGCTAAATATTATATACGCGTCGTCGCCTTTATACCTAATAAAGAAGCGGCTTCTTTCAATTGAGAAAAATGCCTCTGAAGCCACAACATCACCACGAGATCATTTTGGCCTTTTAAATAAATACACTTGTATATTCTAGGTCGTCAAGCCTTCCCAAATTGCAACAGGTCATCTCTAGCCTTATTGGTAGGGCGGCGCCCAGTAATGTACAAAGTTGCCACCCTGGTCGGTACTTCTAGACTAAGCGATCAAGGATTCTTGTTCAGGATAAGACCGAGACCCGTGCCTGGAGAGGCGATTACCTTGTAATCTATCTTATTCTAAAAAAAAAAAAAAAAAAAGTAGTTCGCAGCGCTTCGCTTGTGGGCTTCGCCCCCCCCCCCCCACCGGGACCCCCTACCAATCGGAAGCTTCTAACTTCCCAATATCTTCATAACGAACATCGTAGATTGGGTTATGCCCCAATGACCTCACTTGCTTTCCAAGCTCATGCACCTCTCGCTTGAACTCACGGTGATACCACTTGTGATGGGCAACCAGCGCATCGGCCCCTGGTGCCGAAGCCGCACCCAATCGGGCATTCAAATCCTGCACCTGTGCTTCCAATCGCGTACGCTCAGCGTTCGATAACTTCAGTGCATCAAGATGTGCTTGTTTCAACAACTGTACAGTTTTATCATGATCAACGTTTGTCTATATTTAACCACGGTTAGCACTGCTATCCTTAGACTAAGTTGCATCAGCTACAGCTTGCATAATCATCTAACCCATCCAGCTGTATCTGGTTGAGTGCTTTCATGTGATCAGCTTTGCTCGAGAGACGTACCACGTAATTTGGTATAGTGCCTGTCCCGTTCCCATTCGCTAACGCCGTAGTAGCCACATTTAGCGCCTTCTCGGTATCCTCTAAATCCTTCGTTAACCTATCAATATTAGGTAGATCCACATCCTTCGCATTCTTAGCTTCCTTCAACGACTTCCGCAATAACAGAATTTTTGTCGAATAGACTCCGATTTGACCCATCAGCTCGCCCATGCGTTGTTCCAAGGGTTCTTTTTGGGCTGCTGCTGCCCCACCTTGGCCGGCGGTACTCCCGGTTGGGGTTTGGGAGTTGGGGTATTTATCTGATGGCGCCATAAAGAATATACAAAATGGTGCAAAATGTTGAAGGTTTAACATCAACCAGGGAGGAGGACAAGCCCCACTTTATGGCCTTCAGGGTTTTATGAGTTTCTACAGTAATGTTGTGTCCTTCTGCCATTCGCTGCGCTACTGGTGCTCTGCCCCCTTCAGTCTAGCTGTTCCACTAGCGTGCTTATTTCCCCGCTATCCGTTCCCATGTTCGTGTTGTTATGGCGCCTGTGATCTTTATCGTAGCACGAAGTGTATAGCTATACAATTTAACTACTAGTTATATAATGTAACTACTTACAAGTAGCCGTCTGCGTTATCCTCTGTAGTTAATTCACTTGCCATTGACACTGTTAGTGTTAGTCCGATTACTGACCATTCATAATTTAATAACAAATGAGGAGAACTCGATATTCATCATGGCCCATGTAAGGACTCGTCAAGCAAATTAGGTTATTAAGGTCCTACTAACTTGGCGGTGATTTTAGGGAAATCAGTCGAATCAGTCATGATCGCAATCACGAAGCGAGAGATTGCTTATCTCGATACTTTCGAGTTTCCTTGTAACCGCCAGCAAGGCATCTTCAATGATCCAGGAGGACTCCACCCAACAAAAGCATCCAAAATGTTAGCCCTATAGGACTTCCTCCGCATCCTACTGCATATTCTGCCAAAAGACGATGTATATACCGCCTCAATTCTTTGGCACAATGATTTACACTTTGACAATATATTCATCAATCACGATCGACTTACAGACATTACTGGCATCATCGACTGGCAAGGGTTTCATCGTAGCCCCGCCCTTTTGCACGTTCACCATTCCGTCCTAATTGAGTATTATGGGCTCATAATAGGCGACTTTGAGCAGCTCAAGCTACCAGCCAAATTCACAGAGAAAGACCTAATCGCGAAGAAAGCAGTGCGGACTTTGCATACTGCCCGGTCTATCTGGGCTCTATATGAGATTTGGTCGATCCGACTTCAATTGGGGCGACTGGGAGTTGGGCACGACCGGGGCAAGACTTGGTGAGGATACATTCGTAGAATAAGCTTTACTTGAATGGGACAAGCTGGCAGCTATAATGGCCGCCTACCGTCATCGATCGTGTGGTGAGAACTTAGAATAATTCGGTACTCGGTTTTTGGGCTCTGCCAACCGCAATTTATTGTATTTGTACGAGATTTTCTATGAGAACCGATAGAAGGAGGTCCTGAGATTCTTAGTACTTTGTTTGGAGGCCTTTTGCCTTTCGTACTGCCGCCAAACGTCGAGGCATGCTGTAGATGAGCTTCCGTATGAGACTATTAGGTATAGCCTGCCAGGCTTCCTTCAGAGCACTTCGTAGTGCCTCTCAATCCGCCTCTGAGTTGCCCATCTTAGAGAGCTCAGGATGGAGCTTGTGTACGTATCTTTTTAGAGCCCACCAAAGGTGCTCGATTGGATTGAGGTCGGGTGAGTAAGGGGGCCAATCCAGAGTCCAAATCCCATGCCCCTCGAGATAGTCAACCACCTCTCTACAGGTATGTATAGGTGCGTTGTCCTGTACATATATGTCCCCAGGTTTATAATCTTGTAGCAATCCTTTGTTTAACGTTTGTATATAGCTCCAGTCTGAATAGCCTTGTTTTTCAGACTCGAAGTCGCGCTCCATACTAAAGGAGATCTACCAACACGCCCTCTTCAATCCACCCATATAGAGCCCCATACCATCTGGCTCATACGCCGAGGCTTCCCTTTCTCTGTAATCATGATAGGGTCGTACTTCCCGTGCGCAAACCTAAAGCACCACTCAGCCTGCCGCCCAGCGCCCCGTTGAACAGAGCACTCGTCAGAAAATATGACTTTGCGCCTACGCCAGTTGAAGTTTCTATATTTCCTACAGACCTTGAGGCGCCAGAGAGCAGCGCCGCGCATAAGTTTAGGGCGTAACTTACACCTGTGATGCCCTAGGCCTGCGCGTTTAAGAGTATCAAGAGGGGTGTTTACGTAGTCCATTAGCAGCCTCTAGCCCACACTTTTTGATGAGCTCTGTGTACTGAATCTTTGGATACTTTCGTACGTAGCGTAGAGTCCTTTTCTCGCGATTCGATAGTGCCTTGGGACGCCCAGTATAAGGCCTTGATTTTATTGTGCTAGCTTCTTTCCACCTCTTGATAGTATTAGCGATTAGGTTGCGGTGCACGCCAAATTCGCGTATAAGCTCCGCCGTAGTAACGCCAGCCTCCCACTTCGAAATAAGTGACGAACGCGCAGCTTCTGATAGCTCCCTATTCGGCCTACGATTTGCTATGATTTCCATACTAAATAAGCGATGTGGGGGGCTGACTTATGGGCGGTTGAGTTCATCGCGTTTTTTCGCAAGTCATTGGAGCATGCTGGCAGGGCTCCGATCCTCCTTGAAGACGGCGCCCCAGCGCACAAATTAAGGATCGCGATAGAATATATTGAAGTCTCACATATAGAGAAACTCCCTTGGCCCGGGCATTCGCCTGATATCAACGCTGAAGAGCATGCGTGGCCATAGATTCGAGGGCATGTTACAAAGGACTTCTCCCCATCAACATGCGAGGACGAATGCCGTCACCAATGGGCGTATAAGTGGCACCAGACCCCTCAAGCGGTAATTAACAAGTGGATTGATAGTATACCGAACGTTGTGCGGAATATAGTCAAGCATCACGGCGATAACCGTTTTCATGATGGCGGGGGGGCTAAATGAAGCCCCTACAGCACTAGAACAAGTCTACAGTTGTCCTAAATAGGAAATCAAGACTATCCTTTTGATCCCCGTAGTCGAAAACGTCAAAAAAACAATCGCCTTTGTATGAGCAATACAGTGTGTGGGTGATAACTTGAAGGGGGCGCCAAGGATGCAGGTGCTAGCGCTATTCCTCATGGGAAACGAGCTCCTCGTGCTGTGCACCCAGCTTGGCCTACTGGCCACAGCCCAGCACACGACATCAATCACCCAGTTTTACCGGCGCCGAGGCCGTCCACGAATCCGCAGCCGCCGCAGCCTTGCACAGGGTGATGGCGCAGAGGTTGACCTGTGTGGTGGCCTGGTTGAGGTACTGGTAGAAGAGAACGAGCCCGGTGGTGGCTGTGCCTGGCGAGAGAGTGGCGGCGATAGAGCTGCGCGGCGTCGTGCGGATGTCGCCAAACTTCTCGGGCGGCTTCGGCCGGTTGTTGTCGTCGATTGCAATGACCTTGATAATGCCGCTCGCCGACTTGTACACTAGGTATAGCGTATCCCCGTCGTCGACGGCGTTGAGGCTCGTCTGCGGCGCGAAGATTAGCGCTTTGCCGTTCAGCTCGAGCCCGCTCATGATCACGGGGTCTAAGTATTTCCGTTAGTGCCTGTGTGGGCGTCGAGCGTGATGAGACGGGAACTGCACCTCTGGTTACCTGCGCGTGTGCGAGGTACAGGTTCTCTTGCTGATGGTAGTACACTGCCTGGCGCGCTTCGTCCGAATTTGGGTCGACGCCTGGCGGCAGGTTGCCGGGGCGTGGCTTCACGGCCGTGAGCGAGGTGCCGAAGAGCGAGGTGCCGAAGAGCGGCTGGTCTGGGTTCGGCGCCCCCATGCGCCATCTGCCGTTCTCCAGGTTGTAGTACACCATCTTGATGGCGGCGTTGTCGGCCGGCACCTGAAAGTACAGGCACATGTTGTTGTGGGTGTTACCAGCGGTGGTGATGGCGGCCAGCCGTGAATAGGGCGCGCATCGGATGCCGCCGCCCTCGGCGTCACCTAGCTGGCCCTCCACCCAGTCCTCGCTGCCGTCCTTGCGCATGACATCGCGGAGGATGTTGTGGTCGTCGACGTAGAAGAGGTACTGCCCACCGTAAACCCGCGTTGCGCTAATCGCCCTTCGGCGATGGGGAAGTACTCGGGGCTAGACTTACTCGCGTATTCATCGTCGTGCTAGCTGCCATTGGAGTAAAGGCGGCCGCGGCCAGCGGCGTGAACAGCTTGGGTGCGTTGGGAACCAGCTCGCCGTCCTCGGCGCGAGTGACGGCAACTCTTGATCTCTTTTTGTCGAAGGAGAAGACGGGCTGAGGTGTTGCTAGCTTCATCTTGCCACGAAACTCGTATAGGTCGCCATCATATTGCTGGGCATATGAGTAGATGTAGTCGTTCATAGTTATCGCCGCAAGAGAAGTGTTGGGTAGAGGTTTCATGGCTATTGTATCGAACTTGGTCCGGTATTGTCGAAAATATGTGTGCGCACAGTGTTCCTAGGGGAAGTGGTGGTCGGCCAACGGAGGTGATTTTCAAGCTACGAGATGTCATTGAGGAGCGAAGAGTGGTTCGCAGTGGCAGAGGGCATCATACTCTAGTTTGCACTCGAGATGACTTCCCAATATGCGGCTCTTGTCGACAGGAACCCCTCGATGGGCAGTGGCCTGCCACGTCAGAGGCAACACTACTCTTGCATCGAGGGTGCAAGCCCACCATAACATGGGGCCATTTTGTCACAATTGAAGGACTATGATTGGGCCCCCAGACGTCAAGTCAGGCAGCCAGCGAAGAGAACACCAAGAAAGAGGGGCTTGCATGATGGCACGAGTTGAGGGCGATCAATTGGCGATGCACGCCCTCGCGTATCTCGCGTGTCTCGGCCCTGCGTTGCATTTTCTGGTTCTGTCAACCCCAGCCTGTATCCCCACACTACTTTTCCAACAAAACAAGTTACGGCTTGACGTGAAGATACAGATATTTGCCCAACAAGTTTTTACTGCTTATTACAGCTACCCCGCCTTTACAACGCACATAGAGCAAAATCTACTACAATGCCCTCAGTAGGTTGGACAAGACCGTTCTCCCTCTTAGAGGACGACAAAGTCTTAGCCTCTCGCTGACCTCAACTTCAGACTGCCTCATCGACATACGCAAAGTCTGTCGCCGCAGCTAGAGCCGGCGCAGTGGACTACCTCTTCTATATTAGCACGAGCAATACGATGTCGTTCTGCGGTATCCAGAAGACGAATCCCGCAGCTATGATAAAAAACCCGACGGAGATTGCCATTGACGGGACGGAGAAGATCCGCCCAGCCAGTGACACGCACATCGCGTTCGGCGCCGGCATTGGTCCCGCAAACAATGTGAGCAACCCCCGTCGGCGGCCCTCGGGCGCCAAACCCCCGAGTGCTCTGCCCGCCATCGAAGACATTCCAGACTGATTGTAGACAGATACATCTGATCTACACGGAGGAGCAGGCTGACCACAAGTTTCTCGCGGAGGCCCTCTTCGATGGGACCAACTGGACACAGGGGACGCTCCCCCGGTTCAAGTACAGCACGCATCCGCAGGGCACGCTCGACGTGACGAGCTCGAACTACACGCCTCTCTGCGTCTACTACACGACCCCCGAGGCCCAGCCCATGGTATCGATGGTGTGGCTGAACCCGACCACCAACTTGTGGCAGTGGCAGCAGCTTCCGCCTTGAAACAGCTCGCCCAACTTGCACAGAGCAAAGATCTCTACAGGTATATATTCGATTTTGCTTTCCTTATAACGTATTCGATAAGCGAACCGTCCACCCCACTAGTATTCTACCACTCTAAAACACAATAACTCTACAACGAGAAGACATAGATTATCTACAATTTGCAAATTAATCTACAGCAGTTTCCGCACCTTTCTGACACGTGCGAATATTATGAACTGTTTCCTTGCAGCGGCTACAGCGTGTCCGCTGAGCTGTGTTACTACAGTCTTCCGCTGGAAGTACTAATCGACGGGGCGGCGCTGAATGAAATCGCGCCCCGCAACGCGCGTAGGGCTGGTGATGACTTCCTAGTATCAGAGGGAGGTTGTGAGGGTAGGATAAGGCACTCAGATTGCACCCAAGGTATTCAATTTGTTTAATGTAGTCGACCGGGACCTTCATCGCACCAAAAGGCGCATCGTGGACCAGGGACTCAGTGAACGTGCCACTCGTCAGTTTGAGCCTGTCATGCTAGAGCAAGTCGATGTATTCCTGAATGAACTACTCAAAGCCCACCAAGATGGCAGGGCAATGGAAATGTCTGAGGTCTGCAAATTACTTGGTTTTGACATTAGTGTCGAGCTTGGATTCGGGTACAGCCCCAAACTGCAGAGCAGCACAGAGAATAGATGGATGGTGGAGGCTACGTCAACAAGTAATTGACGCATCAATATCTATATCCAGTGGCCATCTCTAAAGAAGCTCAATCTGGAAAAGCTGCTTCTGCCTGTCCTGCTACCCAAGGACTTGCGCTACCACTGACTAGTAAAGAAGATGATCTCATCCAGGAGAGCCGAAGGAAAACACGCTCGTCCAGATCTCTTGTCCTTTGTTTCCGACTACAAGGACCCAGAGAGTGGCAAAAGTCTAAGTGCCAGAGAAATGTGAGTGAGGCAACCTTCCTCATTCCAGCTGGTGGTGACACAACGGCGACGGCTATGGCCGCAGTATCCTTCTACTTATCACGATACCTAGAATGTTACAAGAAATTCGCACATGAGATACGCTCCACATCTGCCGACGGCACAGACATCAAGTCCGGCCCAGATCTCGCCAGCTGCAAGTATCTTCGCGCGTGCGTCGATGAAACGCTCCGCATTAGTCCGCCTGTTGGAACCACCCTCTGGCGTGATACCCCAAAAGGCGGCCAGGGCCCCGTGGCCACCGAATGCAAAGCTATCCCAGAAGGCACGCGCATCGGCGTCAACGTCTACAGCATTCACCACAATGAAGAGTTCTTCCCTAATCCATGAGTCTTCTCACCAGAGCGCTTCCTAGATGACTCTTCAAAGCAATCACGTATCGGGAGTAACGCATTCTCTCCATTCTCGGTCGGCTACAGGAGCTGCGCTGGCAAGCCGTTGGCGTACTTGGAGTCGAGCGTCACAATTGCTAAGGCGCAGTGGTATTTTGACTTTAAGCCGTCTGTGAGTGAAGATTTGGAGCTCAAGGTTTTTCACATGCTGGATCAGCAAGGATCAGATCATAAGGGGCCACTGTTGGGCTTCAGGCTCAGAGAGGGTGTGACTGCGGACTTTGAGACGCGCTGATGGCAAACTGGCGGTTCGACTTGATTCTTAGGCTAAGAAGTCTTGATATGTTGGATAATTTATAACCCTTACATTTGCTCGTAAATAGGTTCTCGTTGTTTTGGTGTTTGTAAGGCATATTTCCTCATTTTCTATAACTGCAAGGACATAGCATACTACTAAACTACTGTAAGGGGTCTAGGGCGGGGAGCTATTAGGGTACGCTTAGCGCTGTCGTCGAGCTCTACTAGGCCGAGTAACTAGTGTTGCTAGCTCTGTCGGCTAGTATATTCCCCTGCATACAACTTAGTACAACTCTAAGCGAGTTCGAAGAACTTCAAGCGATAATAACTAGTATATATATTATATACTACTGCAATGGCTTAACTAGCTATTAGCCCCTTTTTGTCTGGATTGGCTTAGTAGTATGTCGTCCTTACAGTTCTTTAGTCCGTGCGCCTTATAGATCTACAGATTACTTGTTCACGTGTCCTAGTTATGCGTTGTTTCCTAATCTAAGTTGTTACCCCGCTTATCCTATGCTTCGTTAGCACTTGAGCTAGGACTGATTGGCTCTATATAGATTTCTTCTGTTACAGCCGTAACACTTACGATCTTATAATACCTTGCTATATATCCTAATTGTGCGTTGTTTCCTAATCCAACTTATTACCCTATAGGTTATATGAGTTATCTGCTTCCATCGTTAGGCTGATTGGTTCTATCAGTAATTCTCCTGTTACATCCATAACAATAAGATTAGCACTCGATCCGTTCCCTTCTCGCTAGTGAAACATATGTCATCCGTCAGGTTCCCCTCATGCAAATAAATTGACATAAATTGTAACCCTACATTAAACTTCTTGTATATTACTAGTCCTGCATTGCCTAGGCTTTTGGACTCAAAAGGCCCTAGTTGGGGCGTCGGAACAATTCGTGTTCTGCGAACAGGTGTTTTCTTCGGGCATTAGATTCACTCTTACGGATCCGGAGAATAGGACCCCGTTAAGAAAAATAATTATGCGCCAACTACTAGTTTTTCCTGGGTAAATGTATATGCCCTCGTGCGCCGTTTAATTTTCATGGCTATAATTACCGGTAATTTGAAATCTATAAGCTTCTTCAGCTTGCACAAATCTGGCTCTATTATCTCCTCCACTAATAGCGCAGCGCTGTAGAGGCGTGAGCCGAGTACTGTGTAGACGTCAACGCCCCCGCCTGGCGTCCTGGGTATCATGGCGAGCAGCCGCGATATGTATAAGTAGAGCATCATCCACATCAAGGATATTATGAGATTTTGACCACTCGCATGTGTGCTTCTAGGTAATCCTGGTGCCATTAGCGTCATGTTCATCCCTTCACCACTTTTGCTTTTAGCAGCGGCCGGATGGGTGCAGGCAGCAGCGAGCCCCGGCCGCGATCACAGCAGCCTCAATTCGGGGTGGAAGTTTTCGCGCTTCACATCGAACCCGGACTCGCTATCGTACAACACGCTCAAGCCATGGATGCTGCCCCTTGCCAACGACTTTATCGTCAACGGTGCCAAGCACCAGAATCCTTCGGGAACGCCTCCTGGCAGCAATGTTCAGTACGTTCAGGCGTCCTTCAATGACGCTAGCTGGCAGAGCATCGACCTTCCCCATGACTGGGCTATTGCGGGCCCCTTCAACGCACCGGGCGTCAGCGGCGGCATGGGTCGGCTGCCTTCAAACGGGGTGGGTTGGTACCGGCGGAAACTCACTGCGACGGCGGAGGACGTGGACGGAAGCAAGTCTATCTTCCTCGATTTTGACGGGGCCATGTCGTACGCGGCGGTGTGGCTGAACGGAAACCTGTTGGGTGGTTGGCCACACGGGTATGCCTCGTGGCGTGTGGACCTGACGCCGTACCTGAAAGCCGGAACCAACACCCTCGCCGTGCGGCTGGATAACGCAGTGGATAACTCGCGCTGGTATCCGGGCGCGGGCATCTACAGAAACGTGTGGCTTGTCAAGGTGGATAAGACGCACGTAGCGCAGTGGGGCACTACCATCACGACTCCTTCCGTGTCTTCGAGCTCAGCGACGGTGAACCTGGCCGTGCAGATCGAGAACCTGGCCAATACGACTCGAAAGGTTGACGTCAACACGAAAGTATATGTAATTGATCGGAGCGGTGGTACAGTCGGGGCCGTGGTGGCCTCATTCGATGCGGCTACCATAAGCGTCGGCGCCGGCAAGAAGCAGTCGGTCAACGGATCTGTCAAAATCTCCAACCCCCGCCTATGGGGTCCACCGCCGGGCCAGACACCGAACCTTTATGTGGCCGTCACCACTTTGACCGCCAGCGGGATCAACGGGGCCGTTCTAGACACCTACGAGACCCGTTTCGGCATCCGTTCCCTCACATACGACGCGAACAAAGGCCTCTTGGTCAACGGCCAGTACGTACGTGTACAGGGGACGTGTAATCACCATGACCAGGGCTCCATCGGCACCGCCATCAACTTCCGGGCGACTCAGCGCCAACTACAGACCCTGCAGGAGATGGGCTCAAACGCCCTGCGCACATCGCACAACCCGCCTGCGCCGGAGCTCCTCGACCTCGCTGACAGCATGGGCTTCATGGTCCTCGATGAGTTCTTCGACTGCTGGGCACAGGGCAAAACGTCCAACGACTACCACCTCATCTACGCTGACTGGCATGAGCCAGATGTGCGTGCCATCGTACGGCGCGACCGTAACCACCCATCTGTCATCGCCTGGAGCCTTGGCAATGAGATCCCGGAGCAGGGGAGTAGCCAGGGCGGCACAGAGGGCCAGGAGCTGCAGAACATGGTCAAGTCGGAGGATCCCACGCGGTACACGACGTCGGCCATGAACTCGGCCTCGGAAACGTCGGCGCTGGCGAACGTGGTGGACATTGAGGGGCTGAATTACCAGGGCGAGTACGGCGCCTACGGCAGCTTCCACAACAAGTTCCCCAACAAGATGATTTGGGGTTCGGAGACGGCGTCGTGCATCAGCACCCGCGGCACGTACCTCTTCCCCGTGACCAGCAGCAACAACGCCGGATACAGCAACAACGGCGGGTCCGACAACAGCCGCATGTGGGTCAGCGCGTACGAGCTCCAGAACCCGGGCTGGGGGGGCAGCCCGGACACGGTGTTCCAGTCGCAGGACAACTTCCCCTTCGTGGCCGGCGAGTTCGTGTGGACTGGCTTCGACTACATCGGCGAGCCGACCCCCTACGGCGGCAACGGTGGTGCGCGCAGCTCCTACTTTGGCATCGTCGACCTGGCTGGCTTCAAGAAGGACCGCTTCTACAGCTATCAAGCCCGCTGGCGGCCCGAGTTGCCCATGGCCCACATCCTTCCGCACTGGACCTGGCCCGAGCGCGTTGGCCAGGTGACGCCTGTGCACGTCTTCAGCTCTGCCGACGAGGTCGAACTCTTCGTCAACGGCGCCTCTGCCGGCCGCCAGAAACGGCCCGGCAAGTCCGTCTACCGCTTCCGCTGGGACAACGTCAAGTATAGCGCCGGCGACCTGCGCGCCGTGGCCTACAAGAACGGCAACCAGTGGGCCGTGGATACGCGCAAGACGGCCGGCTCGGCGACGACGTTGACCGTCACGGTAGACCGTGCGAGCATCGCCGGCGACGGGCAGGATCTGGCCTATGTTAGCGTGGCTGTCACAGACTCGAGCGGGACGGTGGTGCCCCGCGCAAACAACACCATCATCTTTAGCGTCAGCGGCCCAGGGGTTCTGGTGTCGACCGATAACGGCGACCCGACCGACATGACGGCTTTCCCGAGTGCGAGCCGCAAGGCATTCTCTGGGCTCGCCCTGGCCATTGTGAGGGCGAATGCGGGGACGACAGGGCAGATTACCGTCACCGCCAAGGCGGATGGACTTACTGGCGGGCAGGTAGTCATAAAAGCGAGCTGAGTCTGTTATTCTACCATCTCTTGCACAGGTAAACGCGCCCGTAATGATAGTGATTTTACGCGCCTAACATCCCCCCCTGTGTGCCGAAAAACCCTGCGTGCCGAAAACTTACTCATGCTCTACATCACAACAATGTCAATACACACCAAGAGGCGCCGATAAGCTCGGAATACACTCTCCATATCTCAACCTTGGCTGTCACTTCTCCGCCCCTCCTGCTTAAATCTGTTGCGCTGACAATACCATGTCTTATCGTCGACGTGCAGAACAACCTAAGCTCGGTTGACCTTGGATCTACTTCACAGCTGATGTATCCTCGCTAGAGCCTCGCTTAGCTGCAGACAGACATGCCAGGATTGTATTCTAAACGTAGCTTCTCTATATCTGTACTCTACACAAATTGCTCGTGTCAAGTACCTATGTTGAGCGGGATCGTCAAGCGAGAGACCTACTTCGCGCCTGTACCTAAATACTGTACTAGGCCAAAAGTTTGGAATATTTTCGCACGGGCCGCCCAACGCGAAATTGACGCCTCATCGTTTACAACCACTCACCACCTAAAATTATATAGAAACTCGGTTTTTTTTAATGTATTTGAAGAGAATTGAATCAATATTTAGTCTGCTAGCCTCGCGCGCGCCTACAAGCTTGAATCCTTCTCGGCATACTCAAGATAAGCTTGCGTATAAGCGTACCTGGTATACGCCGCCAGCACTCCTTCAACGCGCTGCAGAAGCCCCCCTACTCCTCTTTAGCTTGCAAGGAGTTGTTATATTGTAGGTAGTGCCTGTACATTATCTTTTTAAGATGCCACTAGAGGTGCTTAATTAGGTTGAGGTTAGGTGAGTAAGATAGCCAGGTTATAGGTGTAATGTAGTGTTGAGCTATCTATCTTATTGTTGCGCACGACGTGTGTATACAAGCGTTATTATGCATAAAAAGCTAAGACCACTACTAGTTAGGTAGAAGGCTTCTACGAAGAGCTTTAATATTGTAGTAAAGTATTATGAAGAAAGGAACAGCAAAAAGGGGGTAGGCAGTTGCTAGGGAAACACGAGTACCGAGGGCTTTATAAGGAAGCGAACTATCAAGGAGGGGAGGCATGGGAGGGCCGACAGGCCCTCGGGTCGCAGAATACAATCCATAGGAGTGCGAACAATGTTTAGAGTCAGTTTGGCTAATGAAGTTCAAGTTCCCTAAGACCGATGAGCCCTCGGGCCCCAGATCTGTGTCGGGCACACAACTCCACAACAATATAACTTTAGCTAGAGTAGCTACGTCGTCGTATATACTTATCCCTCTCTATAATATCGAGTAGACTATAGCGTAGTCTACCTCGTTTATCTAGCTATATATATACCTATACTATCTAGGCAGGGCGCTAATAGACGTTAACCTTAGTTATTATCTCTAGCTTCTATTTCTCCTACGCAAACTAAAAGCACTACTCGTAGTTATAGCTAGAGCCTTTCTAAATAGAGCACTTATTAGAGAATTTAAACGTACGCAAGTACTACTAAAAGTAGTAGTACTATTAATAGAACTACTAGCGTTCCTAAGTATAGATAGGCTTTAGTTTTAGTTACTTTTTATAGTAGTAATTAGTAAGGCTAGTACTCTTAAGGTATCTATATAATATTATATAGCTAGGTAGCTTTAAAGGTGTCCTATCTATATTTATAAACACCCTAGCTTTAGTAAGCTCTAAGTACTTAATCTTTAGCTATACACGAGCCTTACGATAGATAATCTTCTTCTAGCGTAGTAATAGTATAAGTAGATAGCTACTACAAGGTTTATCTTTTATACTACTTATTTTATACTATTTCTTTATAATCTTACTTATAGCTAGCTATATATACCTAAAAAACTCTATAGCTTTGCTCTACGCTATACCTACTAATACTATCCTAATAATATAATTACGTATTTTCTAATAAATATTTAGCTTTCTACAAGTATTTCTATCTATTTCTTGTCTAAACTAGCGCTATATAGCTATAGTTATAGTAATTTAAAGTTAAGATTACGTTTAAAAGTATATAGTAAAGTTATAAGAGGTGTACTTAGGGTTAACTTCTTAGTAACCTCTAGGTTATTAGTAGATTAAGAAGTAATAACAAAAGCCTATATTATAATTAAGTAATAACTATAAACAATAGTTAATTTATATATATAATGTTAAGTTTTAGCGTTCTAGGTTAGAGATTAGATTACTAATACTATCCTAATAATGCGTATTACTACTAACTATATACCTAGGCTTTTTAGCTAACTTCGTACTTTGTATTTACTAAGATTATAAATTATAAATTTATTACGTACTTAGCTTTATACTTTATATTTACTAAGATTATAAATTA